>CAEMYA010000231.1:429650-440459 GCA_903131615.1 Diplodus sargus | reverse complement strand
TCTGCTCTATTGATCGACTATATTGATAAATGATTGAGAACACAAATATTAAGAATATCAGAGTGTATATATATAATTAATCCCTGATAGATTCACTGGCAGGTTTTTATTCAGTGTGGCTGTTCAGTGCGAGTCCTCCAGTTCATGCTGAGCTCAGCAGGCCGGAGGATGTGTGGTGACATTGAGTTAGTGTTGATTTGATACAGGCTGAGTGTGTGTGTGTGTGTGTGTGTGTGTGTGTGTGTGTGTGTGTGTGTGTGTGTGTGTGTGTGTGTGTGTGTGTGTCCTTGTCCTCCATCTTTTGATTACAAATGGAGTCTTTGTTAACGAGCTGCTGACCTCATCAGCAGAGCATTAACTGTTACTGACTTTATTAAAAGGTTAGTTGTCATATTTTTGTTCTCGGTGTCTTTTGAAAGAACAAATAATGTACCGTATCTTATTCTCTGCGTCCAGCTGCTGTGTGAGGTTCTGCTGCCTCTCTGGGTTCATCTCTCTGTTCTCCAGAACACTTTCTGGGTTCTGGACCGATCAGAACGACGTCGCTGTGAAACAAAGTTTAGATCCTGAACAGATCAGAAGCTCGACGTCAGGTTGTGTTTCGAGTCATTTAAACCCTCAGCGTCTGAAAACTGATGCTGAGTGTGTGTGTGTGTGTGTGTGTGTGTGTGTGTGTGTGTGTCTGTGTGTGTCTGTGTGTGTGTAACGCCTCCATATGATATCCTGGGAAACACAAAACCACCGGTCACCATGGAAACGCAGGCAGATCTACTTACAGTGCAGGCAGAGACAGAAGGTGTGTGTGTGTGTGTGTGTGTGTGTGTGTGTGTCTGTGTGTGTGTCACAGAGAGCTTCATCACAGTGTTTCTGTGTTTCTTTATACTCGTTCTGCTCTGAGCTCGATGTGTTCGGTCTGAATCTCAATGTAACATGAAGATCCAGTTAAAGACTGTAACCGGTCCATCGACCCGTCAGGACCTGGTCTGAGGCCCTGAAGAGTTTCTGGTCACCTCAGAATCACTTGAGAGTTCGTTCCTGTTGAGTCTTAGGACATCGAACACTTTGAGTCTCAATTTCAGGCTCAAACGACTCGACGATCGACTTCTTCCTCCAGAATCAACTCCAGAACTTTACTGACCGAGAGACAAACAGTTCTGTGATCCAGTTCAAACAGCCAACGGTCTCGTCAGTGATGCCGTCTCGTTGAACGCTCCCTGAATCGTTGCTGAGTCGACGTCGTCACGTGTTGTTGTGTTTGACAGTTCACACGTGTGAGGAAGGAAACATCAGTTTCTTGTGTCTCTGCCTGACAAACTGATCAGTTATTGAACAGCTGCAGCTGATCGATCTCTTGTTTCAGCTTCAGTAGAGAAAAACATGTTTACGTTTCCTGAAGTGAGATTTTAAGACTCGGGCGTCGTATCGCACCGGCTGCTGTCTGTGGAGGTGAAGCTGCAGAACCTGAAGACTCTGTGTGTGTTTAAAGGAGCTTTACAAGCGTTTGTCTGCAGATTATATGTTTTATAATAATACAGACGTGTGAGAGCTGGAGTTAAAGGAACAGTTCGAATCTTTCTGATGAAACTGTTCGTAGACTCGTGGAGCTTCTCAGCTTTACTCAGTTATAAATCATTAACACGGACATTAAAGATGCTGTCTGGGCTGTGGGACGTTATAATAGAGACTGTAAACACTAAATGTAATGATTGATTGAAAACTCATAGATTAATATTTAGTTGAGAAGTAAACTGCCCCGACGGAACGGATCAGAAACCAGACCGAGAGCACAAAGTCAGTTTATAAAGTCACTTTGAAATTATCAGTTGGTTTGAAGTAACTTAAATATTAGGAAGGATTTGATTAGTATTCGATAAATATTCAATACGTGCTGGTGAGTGTTTGTATTCTAATACAAGAGTAGTTTAATAAAAGCTGGACTGAAGCTTTAAAGTGAGGACGGCTCAGTCAGCCGCTCGATAATTAGAACCAGGAACGGTCCAGGTTCCCCACAGAGAGGACACACACACACACACACACACACACACACACACACACACACACACACACACACACACACACACACACACACACACACACACAGTCACTTCCTGTTCAGAGGAGCAGATGGAGGAATGCTGGGAATGTTGGTGTGTCTGTTGTTTTAATGTTTGTGGTTTTAAAAACGTCACAAAGTGAAAGTGAAGAAGAAGAAACTTTACGTCCGTTTGGTTTCACTTTCTTTACTTTCTTCCAGGACAATAGAAGATAAACTGACTTTCTGACATTAATGATTTAATGTTTAATTACTAAAAGCTGTAGTTTTATTTACCTGATGAGCTCAAACTTCACACGTTAGCTGTGAAGCCTCAGTGTTGGGGGTCAAACCGGTGATCGGGTCTCTTCTGGTCTTTAACCTTCAGAGCAGATCGATCTGAGCGTTACAGTCGACCGGGTCGTTTCCTACAGCGGGCAGGAAAACGCCTCTCATCACTCGGACTGTTTTCCCTCCAACATGGCCGCCGTCGGCCCTGTTGTTTGCTGCTCTGACCTCACAGGAATGTCTTTGTGTGGTCAGGAGGGTGAGGCGGCGTGTCGGTGTGAAATTCACCACGGCAGCGTCACAAGTTTGAACCCTGAACGCAGCACCGGCACCAGGACCGGCCCGCTGTAGCTTCTCCTCACCGAGCAGCTGCAGGTTTGACTTCAGATCGCTGAATCGAACCAACAGGAGAAATATATTTCAGCAGCAGTTAAAAAGTGAACTCGCAATGATCAGGAAGTGTTTCGTCCCCGGGGCGTCTGCTCGGGGGCGGGGTCAGCGGTCTGACTCCGCTCGGCTGGATGAATGGTGCGTTTGGTTCGTTGGCGGGGCCGCCCTGAGGGGCCGAGCCACGAGGAAGCCAGATGACGGCAGGAAACATGGCGTGACGCTCAGCATGCCGGCAGGACAGAGCGCGTTGTCATGTACAGATTATCAGCAGAACATAAAGAACGACTCGGGTCGATTCTGCCAGCTGCAGAAATATTTGCTCCATCTGCTGTCTGTTTGTGCCGACCTCTGACCTCTGACCTCTGATCTGAGAGCTGAAGCTGGTTCCACTTTCTGACATCATTTACAACAAATCAGGACGTCGAGTTAATGTCGGGTGACGGCCTCAGCCTGACCACTGAACCAGTAACCACAACATCACCAGACTCCCTTAACAAATCAGCTAATTTAAGGAGTTGTTGAGTGTGTTGAGGGACTTAACAAACTCTGTGAAACGGCTGCGACAAATTCTAAATGATTGGAGCCTTCTTGTAAATTCAGCATTAAATGTAACACATGAAACCGACAGTCATCCATAATATCACCAGACTCCCTTAACAAATCAGCTTATTTTAGGAGTTGTTGAGTTAAAACAAACTTTATAAACATTTTGAAACTCTAGCTTTGAAAAATTCTAAATCATTGGTGCCGTTTTGTAAATTCTGCAAATGTTCTGGATGAACTTCTTTCTTTCTTTGTGTAAAAAACATAATTTAATCAAGTCTTAGAGCTGTGATCACTTCAGAACAGGGAGCGAAAGGGAGTCAACCCCTTTACAGTGTTTCTTCTTGTCGTCTGTGTGAGTTCGCTCTTGCTCTCTCTGTCAATAATCTACTTGTGTCTGCGAGTAAAAGTGAAACAGCTCTGGGTGGAGCGGCTGGTGCTGGTGGAGCTTAATCAGATGGTCAAAGGTCATGTTTGTGATGAAGGAAGTGAAGGTCGTTGACTTGTATTCAGCGTTAATGTTGGCAGGAGAAGTGAAGAGAAGTAGGTGATTAAAATCCGTCCTGAGTGATTCAATCACAAGTGTTCAGCTCTAAACAGTCTCTGAGACAAACAGACTCCATGTTTCTACTCAAAAACAGAAAGAAGTTCATGTAGAACATTTGCTGAATTAACAAGAAGGTCCAAATAATGCAGAATGAGTCAGAGACAGAGTTTCACAGAGTTTATAAAGTGTCTCCAACTCAACAACTCACTAAACTGACACGTTTGTTAAGGGAGTCTGGGGACAAAGAAGGAGCCTATATTGTTCCTGTTTAGTGTCTTTGTAACATGTGACATGTTTAGATCAATAACATGATTCTTCTTTCATAAATGGAGTGTAAATGGGGACATCAGTGTAAACAGTGTGTTCAAACAGCTGATCAATGTTGGCAGGTAAGACTTTAGCACTTTAGACACAGAAGCAGACAGGCTGGTACAGACATGCTGCCACAAACTGACACTTTTTACAAGGAGACAAACAACTGCAGCTGAAAGATTTAATGCTGAATTTACAACAAGGACACAATGAGTCACAATCTGTCAGAGACACAGTTTCATCATGTTTATAAAGCTTTACGTTACACAACAACTCTTTAAATTAGCTGATTTGTTAAGGGAGTCTGGTGAAATTGTGGTTAATAGTCGGCTTCATGTATCACATTTAATGCAGAATTTAAAACAAGGACACAATGAGGTAGAATCTGTCAGAGACACAGTTTCACAGTGATAAAGTTTGTTTTAACTCAACAACTCTTAAAATCACTACATTTGTTAATGGAGTCTGGTGGTGTTGGGGTCACTTTGCTGTGAAGTTATGTGTATATTTTTCTTTCCGTCGAACACTTTTAGTCTTCTGTCCGCTGCAGTTATTTCAGGGTCACATGAATATTTGTTCCTTGTATTGTCTCTGGTGTCGTGACCTCTGACCTTTCGCCTCCTTCAGTTATGCAGGAAGTGAAGCTGGTTCTCCTCCAATCAGTTTACTTTGTATCGTCTCCACCTTCCTCACGAACCTGCCGCCTTTTCCTGCAGGTTAATGTGAAGCTACAGATAGTGTGTGTGTGTGTGTGTGTGTGTGTGTGTGTGTGTGTGTGTGTGTGTGTGTGTGTGTGTGTGTGTGTGTGTGTGTGTGTGTGTGTGTGTGTGTGTGTGTCCATGGACAGCAGGATCAAACAGGAAGTGCTGGCCGGGCTCAGACAGGAAGAACATCTCCACAACAGACTCTAATATTAGAGCTCAGATATTCTCAGGATGTTTGGACGTCTGTGTGTGAACGATGAGCTCCTCACACACACACACACACACACACACACACACACACACACACCACCCTGTTTCCTTGCCCACACACAGTCCTGTTTATGAGCCTTATTGGCGTGAAGCTGCCACGGGCTCAGGATGACTTACAGAAGCACAATGAGCGTTCACATGATTCTCCTCCACGAGTCGACTCTCAGTCTGTTCCCAACAACACCAGCTACGATGTCAGCGACATTTTAAACGCTCTGTTATCTCCATGTTACTTCAGGAAGACACTAAAACTGTCTGTCTGTCCACGACTGCAGCTGATGATTATCTTCACTTACTTTGTCTGTAACATGTCAGAAAATGTTGAAAACACAGTGAAGAGTCTGTAAATAACTGAAGGATCCATGTCAGGAGTTACATTTCTTTTTCAATCAAACTGCAAAGTGCAGTTTGATTTTAGTTTGATGGAGTCGAGTTTATCTTCTCAGAGATAGCGTATCAGTAAGATGATGCTAAGCTAATGTTGCTAATGTTTGTAAGGGACAGAAAGTCTCTGATGTCACTTTGTTACATGTGACTTTCTGGTTTCTGAACATCTTCAACAGGAAACACTTTAAAGAGCAAACAGCTGATCAATTAATCCACAAAACAAATCGACGGATCGATCGACAGTGAAAAACAATCGTTACTGCAGCTCAACTTTTTAATTTGTTGTTTTCTACTTTACTTTAGAAATCACAGGAATGTTTTTACCTCCAATTTGAGGTTTTTTTCCTAAAAAGTTTTTCTTTCTCCTCGATTTTTTTCCCCAATCGACGAGAAAGAATAAAAGAAAATAATAAATTAAAAAGTTGAGCTGCAGTAACGATTCGTTTTTTCACTGTCGATCGATCCGTCGATTTGTTTTGTGTGTTAATCGATCAGCTGTTTGTTCTTTAAAGTGTTTCCTGTTAAAGAAAGTCACATGTAACAAAGTGACATCAGAGACTTTCTGTCCCTGTAGCAACATTAGCAACATTAGCTTAGCATCATCTTATTATCACTGAGAAGATAAACTCGAGTCCATCAAACTAAAATCAAACTGCACTTTGTACTTCTATTGAAAACTAAACTAAACTCCTGACATGGATCCTCAGTTATTGACAGACTCACTGTGCTGCTGATAAATGGATCCATGTATTGATCAGTGATCAGCTGTTAGACAGTCAGTGTGAGCAGAAGCCTGCAGCTCTCTCTCTCTCTCTCTCTGTTTGCCGTCCTCGCTCGCCCGCCTCCCACTCCACCCCTTATGCTAACTAGCCGATGACATCACCGCTCAAAGCCAGGGCTGTGATTGGCTGCTGGGAGGAGTGGCTGCCCCTGCTGGCGGCCCCTCCCCCCTCCACTCTCCCTTCTGTCTGAAAGGTGTTTTCAGTGTCTGCGAGCTGCTGCTGCTGGAGGACAAACCCACGCTTTCATTCTCTGCCTGCCTCCATCTCTTCCTCTGCTTCCTGCGCTCGCTGCAGCGCCTCTCTGCCTCCGTCTTCATTGTGCTGCTTCTTCAGGCGGCGGCTGGACGTCTGAGCGGAGGATGGGTGGGATCCTGAGGAAGGTGTGAAATCTGAAGACGCTGACAGATGGATGCATGGGCAGAAAACACGAGCGTGATGCTGCCGTCGCCGCGGTGCGTCTGCTGAGCCAGCAGTTTCTGTGAAGCACAGGAGGAGAGAGAGGGACTCTGCAGTTCAGCTCTTATGTCGGTCGCCCTCCACTTTCTCCTGGAAGAGTCTCTGCTGGGACCTGGACTGTTTCTAGAGGCTGCTGAGAGTTTAAACTCAGGTTTACATCGATTCAGACGACTTTATCGTCTTTAAAGCTCATTTATTCTTCTGGAAACTAGTTTTTATCTTGAACTCTGAGGTTCGTTCATCCTGCTGGGAGCTGAAGCTTTTTCCTGTTGCAGCTCCAGTTTGTTCTCCTGGACTCAACTTCCTCTGCTGAAACTCGAGCAGCTCAGACTCTGTTCTCGTCTCTTGAAGTAGATTCAACTGGAAGAATTTCTGTGCCGAGTCCTCGATGCCTCTGCGGACTCTTCTAGTCTAAATCTTGGATCATGGAGTTTCAGAGCGCCACCAGCGGTCTCGCCGGCCCCCTTTCCCCCGGCCCTCTCTCCCCGACCATGGACTATCCTGGCCCCCTGTCCCCCTCGTCGGGTGGCCCCGGCCCCTCTCTCGCGAGCCCCGGCCGGGGTCCCAGCCCCAGCCTCAGCCCCATCAGGGGGCCCAGCCCCAACCCCGGGTTCTCGGGTCAGGCCGCCTTCAACTACAACCAGCTGGAGGGGAGATTTAAACAGCTTCAAGGTAAGACGCCGGCTCACCTCCGAAATCTGAAAACTCAATGGGAAAGTTCAGTGATATATCCAGTAATAACTTCCCAAAGACAACTTGAGGAGGTCCAGAAAACCCTTAACGAGCCGGATGAGATCAGCTCTTCATAAAGTATCACAGAGTTTTATTTATCTTTACTCAGCTTGTGATTTGTTCCCGGGATGGAAGAGAAGTTTAAAGGAAAGCTGAAGTTTCTTTGTCCACAAAAGTAGCTGGAGACTTTTTTTAAAACCGAAAAACAACCAAAAAGACATCAGATGTCTCTAAACAGCTCGTTCAGACCGCAAACTGATCTGCAAACGGTGTTTAAATAACGTCTTTGTAAAGCAGTCAGACTGTGATCACAGCCGACGAGCTGCACGCAGACGTCTGATGGTTTGTTGGCTGTTTTTCCTTTTAAAAACCAGTCGGCAGCTTCTTCACACGGAGGGAGATAAGGACTCTGTGACTCTATGACTCTACATGTGCAGAACTTGCCTCAGAAACATCACGTTTTTAAGATTTCTTATCAGAGTGATCCAGCGATGGGCGTCTGTAGCACGAACACGAGTCTCCTGCCGGCTGCAGTCGCTGACAGACAGTCCGGCAAAGTTTTGTCTGAGTTTTTTGGTTGTTTTATGTTTTTAAATCAGCTGCTTCAGTCGACTCTGTTTCACTGTGAAGCTCCAGAAATGTTCTTGAATATATTCATTTCTTTCAACAAAAGTGGATTTAAAGTGACTGAGAAGTTGTAAAGAAACGTCAGTAATCGCTCTGAAAGTGTCTCTTCGGTCTTTTAGAGTCAGTTTGATTGAATGATCTCCTGCTTTATTAATCTTTTTATAGTTCTGATGTGAAATCAGAGCATCGTGTGAGTGAGTCAGCAGGTGGGACCTTATCTCCGCTCCACCCTGCTCCACCCTGCTGCACGTTAACGCTGATAAAAGTGCTCGCTGCCTTGCTGAAGGGCAGCAGGAGCAGCTCACACACCCACATTCTTTCAGATAGCTGCGATCTGACCGGCGACTCGTCAGCCTCCGTCAGCCTCCGTCAGCCTCCGTCAGCCTCCGTCAGCCTCCGTCAGCAGGGTGTCGGCTGACAGACGGCCACTCAGTCACGTTCTGTCGTTATTTCATTAGTTTGGAACGTTCAGAAACACGCTTTGTTTCCTTCAGGGTCATTCATCAGCCGTCCACGATCGCATGTTTTATCAACTCTAGATCCGCTTTATTCACATTTAGACAACCAGTAAGTTTATTGTAAAGCAGGACGGACGTGAGAAACGTGTCTGTCAGGAGGTTTGATGGTCCAACTGGACTTTCCTCCAGCAGACGGAGGTCAAAGTGTCCAGACTGACTTGTTTTTAAGTTCCGTAACTTTGGTTCCTAACTGAGTGATTTTTATCGTTCCCTGAACTCAACCAGAACATTTTCACGACATTAGTAACGATATGAAATGTTTATTAACGACCGCTTCACCTTCAGAACTGACGCCAGAGGAGTCGTTTGAAGCTGATGCTGCGTTTGAGATCAGAACTTCCCAGTCGTAACTTCCAGCTTCTCAAAGCACAAACTATAATAAACAGATACACGTTAAGGGTCGTTGCAGGAGATTCCCAGCAGTAGTCAGACTGTTAACGAGGCTCAGCGGTGGATGTTTGCGTCAATAAAAGGTTTTAATACAGGATGGTTTTTCAAGGAGACACTTGGAGTGTAAAGCGCTCGGCTGGCTGAGTTTAGCTGAAGGCTAATGGAGCCGCTCATCGACGGCTGATGCCCAGAAACCTTCAGCATCGTCCCTGAAGCTAAAAGCAGCTCGCTGGCTGGAGGCCAGGTGGAGGGAGGTGGTCGCAGCAGGTGCATTGTGGGGCTGAAAGCTCAGAACTGCAGTGACGCTCTGAGCTGAAACCTTCTGTTAACGATCCGAGCAGATCCGAGCAGAGCCGTCGGTTCCCTGGAGGTCCTCACGACTCTGAAGCTCCATTAATGGATCGGCCTTGTTCTCCGGTCCACGTTGTTGGTGGCTCATAAAGTATCCAGAGAGTTTCTTATCAGGGTCGAGTTTGTTTGGAGAAGGAGCGGATTATATGAAGTGTTATCTTTTCAGGATCATAAAGGATGTTTTACTGCTGACGTGGGCGGTTCAGTCGGTGAACGTCTGCACACAGGATGTCACACGTCCCGCAGTTTTGAGTCCATCTGACAAAATGTGGCTGATTGTAGGACGTTTGTAGCTGGAAAGTGATTTATATTCTGATTCTAGTCTGTCGGCTTTTGTTTTTAAATGTTTTTCGAGCTGTTTCGTCACGATTGTCAGTGAAAACTCTGAAAGAGGAAAGTTTGATAGAAGTTTGACAGAATGAGAAACTTGATTCTTGTCGTCTGTGAGTCCACAAACGTGTTCTCAGACGAAGATGTTATTTTATCTGCAGCTCGACAACCATCGATGCAACTTCTGGGTTCATTCTCACCTTAATGTTTCCCTGAAGAGTCCACAAACCTTTGAGATCTGTCGACGACCATCAGGACTTACAGACATTAAAGATCTCCGGTCGTCCCTTCACTCCTGAGCAGACAGTTTTTTGAGGGCAGCATTCAGAGAAACAGACCCAGTTGTGGTTCAGGTGGTTCAGAGCGACGTGTCCTGAAGGAGCGCTGGTTCAGTTCCCAGCGGGACGCTGAATATTAGAAGCAGTCGGGGATTATCGTGCTGCGGAGAGCTTCAGATGTGAGACGGAGGAGCAGCACTTCCTCCTCGTTAGGCCGAGTGTTATCGAGCGAGCGTCCCCGGATAGAAATGAAGCAATTATGGAGGGAAACAAGTCGTCAGACGGCTACATGAATGGACTCATGGGAGGTTTTTACACTCAGCAGGAGTGCGTTAGTGGAGCGGCGTGGAGGTGAATCACTCAGAACAACAGACGTGTTTGTTTCATCAAACTAAAGATGTTTTTAAGATGATCCGTCTGACGTCTGAACGGATCAAAGCCGACGTTTGTTCACATTCAGAGAAAATATCAGAGAAATCACGTGTCACAAACTTTGCAGAATCAATAGGAGATTTTTCTGGGTACAAATATGGATTAATTAAAGTAATGGATGTTTCTTGGTTGATAAATGGATCGATGGATGGATCCTGTGAGTATTGGATACAGAAATGATAAGAGATTGATAGATGATGGACACACAGATGGATGAAAGTGTAAATTAATGAGCTTTCCATCATCGAATTCAAAGGCAGTTTTGATGATTCGAGCGTCTTTATTGAACTGAACTTGCTGTAAAACATCGACAAAGATCCTTTATTCAGTGAAATAATTCAAATAAAATTCACCAAAAGTTCAACAACAAACAACAAAAGAGAGAAATTCAGTTTCTTAAATCTGTCCAGAGTGAAACATCTCACCAACAACTCATAAAG
>CAEMYA010000231.1:399811-401177 GCA_903131615.1 Diplodus sargus | reverse complement strand
GTCCAGTCCGGTCTCACGAGGGTCCATCCTGGTCTCTCTCACACACTCGGCTCCAGTGTGGACGCCACCCTTCCCCCAGTGCATGCTGGGATTGGCTCCAGCTCGGCCCGACCCTGTGCAGGACAGAAGAACAATTAGTTGATTAATGAACGTTCAGAAGAGTAATCAGAGGATTTCCTGCTTTTCTTTGGGTTTGAACTGTTGAAACTGACGTCGTGATGGATGGATTTCAGATTTTAGACTCCGTCCTTCTTCTGTCGTCGTCACTGGATCCTTGTTTCAGTGAGCAGGTCAGACGCTGCCCCCCGGTGGTGGAACGCCGTCACTACAGCAGCATGTTCAGGCACTTCGTCACTTTCTGGATGTTTTTAAATCATATTATCAGATAAAAACGTAATAATTATTTCTTAGTTAACAGAAAACATTAACAACAAACGCAAACATAAAAAAAAACATATTTTTTTATTTTTTTACCTTTTAATCCGAGAAACAAATGTATTATTTTGGATGTTTTGATGCCGCCATCATCACCAGGTGCAGCTGGAGGCGCCATCTAGTGTCTGAACATCATCAATACACACTAATGTCTCCTCTGTGTGTGTGTGTGTGTGTGTGTGTGTGTGTGTGTGTGTGTGTGTGTGTGTGTGTGTGTGTGTAGGAGTACGTCCTGGCTCACACTGAGATGCCCACCACTCTGGAGGGCGCCGAGGCCGCCATCAAGAAGCAGGAGGACTTCATGACCACCATGGACGCCAACGAGGAGAAGATCAACGCCGTGGTCGACACCGGCCGGCGCCTCGTTACCGACGGCAACATCAGCGCCGAGCGTATCCAGGAGAAGGTGGACTCCATCGACCAGAGGTGACCACAACATCACCAGACTCCCTTAACAAATGTGGTGATTTTAAGAGTGGCTGAGTAGTTTTAACTGTATTGACACCATGAAACACAATTTACAACTAATTCTAATTCATTGTGTCCTTCTTGTAAATTCAGCATTAAATGTGATGAATGACGCCGACTATTAACCACAATATCACCAGACTCCCTTAACAAATCAGCTGATTTAAGGCGTTGTCGAGTTAAAACAAACTTTATAAACATTATGAAACTCTATTTATAACAGATTCTAAATCACTGGAGCCTTCTTATAAATTCAGCATTAATTGTAATACATAAAGCCAACTATAAACCAGACTCCCTTCACAAATCAGCTAATTTTAGGAGTTGCTGAGTAGAGTAAAACTTTATAAACTCTGTGGAACTCTGTCTCTGACTAAAAATGTTGATTTATTGAACTGATTTTTGTTCTGCAGACACAAGAAGAACCGAGCTGCTGCCAGCGACCTGCTGACGAGGCTGAAGG
>CAEMYA010000231.1:387311-394811 GCA_903131615.1 Diplodus sargus | reverse complement strand
TTCAGGAGGACGCGGTCCGCCTGCAGTCGGCCTACGCTGGAGACAAAGCTGACGACATTCAGAAGAGAGAAGGAGAGGTGAGCTTCAGCCGAACAGAAACCACACCAGGTCGCTTTGAATTCAATCAGTAAATCTGAGTTCCAGTCTCACGTTTCTGTGTCTTTCTGACACGTGAACTTGTGAAAACTTCCTCGTCTTACTGATTGAATTGAAGATGAGTTGTTCAGCGCTGATGTCGACGTCTGTGTGAAGCGATGGTCGTCATGCATGCTGCACTGCTGCTGCACTAACTCTGCGCTGGTCCTTCGCTCCTGATGGGAAGAAAACAAAGCGCTATGATTTGCAGGCGGTCAGATCTGTTTTCACAGAGAAGAATCTGCTATAACATGAATAATCAGCTCGTTCGAGGTTGATAAAAGATGCCCAAACGTGTAGTTCTGTTCTTTAAGAGATGTTTTCATAACTGAAGATGATGAGCAGTAATAAAGTCTTACAGGGCATGGTCAAAATACTGGAAACACCATGAGGAAGCTGATGGTTCTGTTAACAGAGAGCATCAGTGGTTCTTCTGAAAACACTGGAGACTAAAACAAAAACAGGAAAATAACTTAAAGAGCGTTTTATAGAAGCAGGTCTTTAAGTTGATTAAGGTGATTGCATGTCTCTAAACTAAATATCTGAGGCTCGAGTGACTCTCGACTGTGAATATAGTGGACAGAGCGACCGAGACGTCACCCACAGGTTTCTGAAGATCCAGGATGAAGTGGGCGGTACCGGCACCCGACTCCACCTAACTCCTGTGCAAAGAGGCGGAGCAAATTAAAAAAGTCAGCAAAGTCATGTAAAGATATCTGAGTAACCCAAACCACCACGAGAAACAAACCAGAACCAGAACCAGACCCGAGGGTTTGTGTAGAGTTCAGCCTCTGACCGCAGTCAGCACTCACCAGGTGCTCAGTTTCCTCCTGTTATCCTGCAGAATCACAGCACGTCACTGTAGCTTCCACAGCTTGTTGCTGCAGACGGATCGAGAAGCGAGAGCGACGATCAATCAGCTTCTTTAATCCCAAAGGTTTAAAAAAACAGACTCTGACTCTCCCGGACTCGGAGGTGTTGACTCCTCCTCCTCACCGACACACAGCGCTCAAACACTGAGAGCAAAAACGTTTGAAAGTCAGAACAGTTCTGGAGCTTCACAGTGAAACAGAGTCGCAGCGTTCTGCTGAACGACTGAAGCAGCTGAGACGTGATTTAAACATCAGACCTCTCCGTCAGCTCGTCTGCTGAGATCAGAGTCTGCAGCAGAGAACTCATCACTAACTGATCTCAGACCAGATCACAACACGTCTCCTCGAGTCTACAGACGAGCTGTCTGGAGCCATTTCATGTTGTTTAAATCAAGTCTCAGCTGCTTCAGTCGTTTAAACCAACATTTGTCTCAGTCTTGTCCGTCTTCCTCGAGTGTCCTCATCCGTCTCTGTAAACTCTGTTTTACATAAAAACTACTTTTCCTCTGGTTCTGTAAACGCCGACTCTTTGCCGAACAACATAGATTTCACCTCCACCATGTCGTGTCAGAGCTGCTGGTCTCCGGACGGTCGACTGTTGATGATGATGAGCACTGAGTGTTTTTGATGGCGTTGTGTTTTGACCATTCCCTGTATGTCCATTTCCCTCCACATCCTCCCTGTCCACCCAGAAGAGAAAGGGAGAGGTGAGACTCCGTTTACCAAAAACATTGGCTTTGCATCAGCGTTCATTTTTGGCTGCAGTTTTAGAATTTCTTGCAATACTTCAACTAAAATGTTGATTAATTTTAGCAACATTTTAGTCATTTCCATGCAGTTTAGTTCCGGTCTCCAGTCACAGACCTGGTGGTTTTAAATGCCTGCAGGGTTTGTTTTGTATCTGGCTCGGAGCGCTGTGTGGGTGAACGTTTACAGACGTCGACTCAAACTCATCTGAAAACTTACCTGATGCTGCATGAGCGCCAATAAGCTGTAAACTCCACCCACCTGGGCCTCTGAGGAGGTTAAAACAAACGCTACAAGTAGTTTGGTTCTGTTTGGTCAGTCAGTATCAAAACCTTCCTCTAGTTCAGCTTCTCTCAAATCAATTCCAGATCCATCTGTAGTGTTTCATGGCTGCCTCAGCGGTGCAATCGAATGTTTTTGTTCACATTTGCTTAAATTTAGTCGCTTGTGTAGCTGCCGACGAGTCGCTGCCTGCAGGTTTCCATTAGCTCTAACAGCGTCTCAGGGTCCGATGGGTCCGAGAGGGAGGGAGGGGATCCGTGTTAATCACTGGAAACATTTCATTCTACTTCACACCAGAAATATTAACCCCAGTCATTCTGCGGCTTGTGAAGCTCCGACGCTTCGACTGTCCGTCTGTTTCTTCTGCACCCTGAAACCAACCGGTGACCAGATGTTTAGGTCATTTCAGGTCACTGTCATCTTCGACTGTTAATTCTGAATTATCTATTTACAAACATTCATTATCTCCACACTCCCATGCTGACGGACAGTCGGCCTCGGGGTGAGCAGATCATTTGATTCCCATGAATGAACTCTCAATGCTAAATCAGAATTTATAGACGTCTGATGAATTGTTAGCTTGTAGCTGTCTGACCACAGTGTCTGTGCTAACGATCTCCACCGCCTGGCAGCCTCACTCGCTCACTTAGCTCGTAGATGCTAACAGATTAATATCGCTCCCTGGTATTTAGCTTGCTAACCGTTAGCTGAAGTTAGAAGACTAAACTCTGCCTCGTAGTGTCGTCGACGTAACGTAAACTTCACAACAAGCTGCTTCGGACAGCAGGACATGGAGGAGTGTTGGTACGAACCTTTTTATTTAGTGACTTATTAAAGCAAACTGTCTCTTTCATGTCTGATTAGAGACTAAACACTTAAAAACAATGAAAGTTTAAATTCCTGCACCAGATCTGCAAACAGTGCTTGTAATGAAATGTGGTTTATTGACTAAATTAACCTCAAAGATCGGCGCACTATAAACAGCTTATTGTCATGTTGCCCTCCCTGAACCTGGTGATGCTTTTGCCTCTATTTGAATTTGTTGATTTTTATCTGCTTGTGTCCCATTTCTTTCTGTCCCCGGGCTGTTTTGCTTCAGTACAGAACCCTGGACCCGTGCGACTGACTGCACAATCTGAATGTAAACGATGGTGTCGTCTGCATAATGAGAGATACAGAAATATAACTAAACCTGAAAATAAGAAAACAAATGTGAAGCATGTTTCAAAAATGACGACAAATCAGTGAAACATTTCACCCAAACTGATGAAATCAAGTTTGTGATCAATCAATCAGATGCTTCTCCTCCATAAAGTGATCAGAAGAAGATCAAAACTCAAACTAGATGTTGACTGATTGAAAACCAGGTGAAACAGTGAAGACGTCTGTTGGTTCTGAACTGTCTGTGGTCTCGTCCCTCTCAGGTCCTGGAGGCCTGGAAGAACCTGCTGGAGGCGGCGGAGGGTCGCCGGGTGAAGCTGGTCGACACCGGAGACAAGTTCCGCTTCTTCAGCATGGTGCGCGACCTGATGCTGTGGATGGAGGACGTGATCCGTCTGATCGAGGCCCAGGAGAACCCCAGGTGAGGACCACAGGTCGTCCTCAAGTCGGCATTTAGAAACAGGCAACGTCTGATTCCACACAGAGAATAATGGCATCAGAGCCACGTGGTTACGTCGAGGAAAAGATCCTGATTTGGTTTGAAAACATCTCTGCTGACATCCGGCTTCACACCAGATTCAGAACCGGGTCTCTCGGGTGAAGTTCTGTCACTTAAATGTACAAAATGTCATTTCTGCCGCTCGTTTGCTGAGTGTTGTTGGAGGGCGGCTCTGGAGGAGAGAGTCCGGTTCAGATCCAGGCGTTGTTGAAGAATAAACATCAGATTCTGCTCTGATCCAGACGGGACTAGAGCTCAGAGATCACTTTTAACTTTAGTGGATTTATCTTCCCTCCTGTCTGTCAGTCTGATGGCAGCAGCAGGATGAGAGTCGTTATGGATCGTTGATGTGTGTTTCTTGATTGATTTCAGGGACGTGTCATCGGTGGAGCTGCTGATGAACAACCACCAGGGCATCAAGGCGGAGATCGACGCCCGCAACGACAGCTTCACCGCCTGCATCGAGCTGGGAAAGACTCTGCTGGCCAGGAAGCACTACGCTGCAGAGGAGGTGGAGACAGAAAGCCCTGTGTAGAAAGACAGATTCATTAGATTTTAACTGAGAACTGATTTAATCTAAAACTGAACACAGCTGGACTTCATCTACATCAAGTCATTTCTGACTTTAGAGTCCAGATGTGCAGATTTCATCACTTTGTTTTGTGTTGTTTGACAGTATTTTACAGCGATTTCCTTCAATATTTCATTTTAAATTAACCCAAAAACTGGAGCAGCTTAAAGTAAACGGTCTTAATTGATTTCAGGAAGACGCTCGTGATGTTTTCTACAGGATGATTTAGATGATTTGATGATGTTTCCATCTTTAACTCTTCTCTTGAATCTTTTCTGCCCTCAGATTAAAGAAAAGTTGCTGCAGTTGACAGACAAGAGGAAAGACATGATTGACAAGTGGGAGGACCGATGGGAGTGGCTGAGACTGGGTGAGTTCAGTCAGGACGTCAGTTACGGAACAAGGATTATCTGTTTGAATCTGGTGTAATGTGTAAGTGTGTGTGTTCAGTCCTGGAGGTGCACCAGTTCTCCCGGGACGCGGGTGTGGCCGAGGCGTGGCTGCTGGGTCAGGAGCCGTACCTGTCCAGCAGGGAGATCGGCCTGAACGTGGACGAGGTGGAGAAACTCATCAAACGCCACGAGGCCTTCGAGAAGTCGGCCGCCACCTGGGAGGAACGCTTCGCCGCTCTGGAGAGGCTGACCACGGTGAGACGACACAAAACACACTAACGTTTGAATTTAAGGTCGGATTTCCTAACTTAATTGTCTCCGTTCTGTCTCTGAGCAGCTGCAGCTTCACATTTTATTCACAAACATGTTTGCAGAGAGACGTCGCACTGCCGAGCTCCAAACAGCCGACAGCAGAAACAGTTTTACCAGTTAGTCGTCGTGTTGGCGTCACGTGGAGTCGTGGAGATATTAGACCAGATAATATTATGTAACTACATGATACTGTGCTAAAACGTTCCGATAAAATCATGAGCTGATAATCCTCTCAGTAAATTAGCAGCCACGATGACGAGGATCTGAACACAATATTCATTTTGTTCTTCATTATATAACTGATTTCTGTTGAACTCCATCTGCATTATTATATCGTCCAGAATCGACTCGTGTATTTAGGAAACATGAAAGTTCACGTCAGAAGTTTTCATGAGTGCTGCTGAAGGACGAGTGTGTGTTTTCCACACGAGGCTGAATGTGTTTGTGTGTCCAGATGGAGTTACTGGAAGTGAGAAGAGCGCAAGAGGAAGAAGAGAAGAAGAGACAACCTCCGCCCGCTGAGGCCGAGCCGGGCGACGCTGCCGCTCAGCCGAGGTCAGAGTGAGAGCAGCGCACACACACACACACACACACACACACACACACACACCACACACACACACACACACACACAGAAGGAGTGTGTGTGTGTGTGACAATAAGAAGTCTGAATTCAAAGACATTTTGAATTTTTTGTTCAGAGTCAGAATTTTAAAAAAATATGCATTTTTTGGACAGTGACCTGAATCTTCTCCTATAAGTTGTGTGTTTTTTTTATAAAGTGTGAAATCCAGGTGTGTGTGTGTGTGTGTGTGTCTGACTCTTTGTGTACTGTGTGTGTTTGCAGGGAAGGTGAGCCGGTGTCTCAGAACGGGCTGCCGTCCGATCAGGAGTCTCCCAGGGTTAGTTATCGCTCGCCTGCCTACCAGAAATACAGCAGCACCCTGCAGAGCCGCAGGCCGACAGCAGCACCCTGACACACACACACACACACACACACACACACACACACACACACACACACACTAACCTTTGACCTCATGTAGACACACACACCGTGATGTCGTGATGTTTCCCTCGTCACACTTCAGGGAGCCACGCGTGAATATTTCTGTGTTCATCGTTTGTTCTTCCTCATCACTCATTAATCATTTCTTGGAGTACGTTTTATTTTGAAAGGTGACACACGCCTGTGTATCTTTAACTTAATGACGATCGCTTAGTTTTAAATTATTAATATAATTACTTAACAAAACGAGGCAGGCGACAGGAAGCAGCGAGACTGATGGAAAATGAAGTCTTAATGTGTGTGAGAGGAACAATCAGCGTCCTCGTGGACTAATGAGTAAATAAAAGTGTAGCTGTGATGGATCCACGTCCACCTGGACGACTGAACCGTCTGGGTCTCGACCTGAAGCTTTAGTTTGGTTTACTGCTCACTGACATCCGAGAGAGAATATCCTGAATTTATCCAAAAAGGTCCGATAGGTGAGATTTGTCAGTCACACCAGAACTGAGACGAGAAGTGAAATAATCGTAGTTTCCAGGAGAACTGCTCATTTTAATGTTTTGGGAGAGACGTGTGATGTTTTGTACATTTTCATTTCCCCTGAAACGAAGATCCAGGTGGACCCAGAAACATATTCAGTTCTGTTTCTGCTTCATAAAACTGAAAGAAGCTTCCTGCAGAGAGAACTGAACTACCTGAAAGAAGCTTAAATACATAAAAACATTAACGTCTCCTTTCAGTTTGTTGATTCGACTCTTAGAATATTTACTTTTAATCTCTCTTACACATTTTACCAAACATTCCTTTTAGACTGAAGTAGTTCACTGAAAGAAATCAGAAGTAGACTCGATGGACCGAGTGTTGAACAGAGAAGCAGCACATGAGACACGTGAACACAAACTGATGTAAATGACTGAAACGTTCCAGTGTTACATGTTGAATCCTCGTCTGTGTGACTGTGAGAGCGACTGTGTTACATTTATATGGGACCACAAAACACACAAGAAGACACAACTGTGTTTCTATCATTCCTCCTTTTTATTTCTCTATTCCCTTCTTCCCTTCTTCCCTCCCAGCTCGACGCCCCCTCCATCCTCTCCCCTCAGCTGTTAATGTTTCTGCTCGTTTACGTCATCATTTATAAACTCACCTTCTGGAACATGAACACCTGAGAAGACGACGAACACACAACCGTCACTCTGAAATCAGGTTTTGAAGCCACAAACAGTCACTCTCAGATCCGTTCTTCAGTTAAAGTATTTTGGCCTTTAAAGTGTTTCTGTAGATCATATTTCTCCCCTGAATGTAAACGAGGGCGTCGTCTGCACGGCGAGATAAACGGGAATAAAACAAAACGTAAAATCACAGCAAATAAACATCATTTATTCATCAATGACGACAAATCAGCAAACAACTTCTCTCAAACGTCTCGAAGTCTTTGTCAAATAATTGATGTCTTACTTTTATCGTCTTAAAATAAAGAATTTTAAGCTGCTATAGAAGAATCTTTATTTTATTGT
>CAEMYA010000231.1:377924-387267 GCA_903131615.1 Diplodus sargus | reverse complement strand
CTAAAATAGAATTATAATGTATTTTTGTGTCGACAGCTATTTGGTTGAAGTAACTTCATAAGTGACCTGCAGTGATGAAGTCACACTGTATCTACCTGCCCAGGTGATACATGAGTTTCATAGAGTGCCGTATGTTTAACGCCATGTTTCCATCACACATACGACGTTCACTCTATGGACGGAACATTCAGCTAACAGCACACGTTTCGTCATGTAAAACTGATTAACACATTATTTTCACTCAAAGTTTGTTATTAACGTCGCTTAAATGATTTAAAAACACTAGAAATTATTTATTGTTGATAAATTATTATCAATTTATTGCTTTCTTTTTTTGTTTTGTGTACAGAATAGTAGCAGAGTTAAAGATTTGTTATGGAACATTTAACTACATTGATAATTGTTTGATTAAACAAGTTGGAAATAATACAAAAAGTTCTCGAGTCTAAATAATGAATTATTTTACCAAAAATAGTTATTTGTTTTTTCGCAGTACCATTAAAACATTACCTGTAATTATACATCCAATTATTCATTATTAATTAAAAATAATATTTGTGAGAATTGACCTTAATTCATTCCTAAAAAATGCTTTTAGGAATGAATAAATTCACATCGTCGGCGTACAGACTGACCGTGTTTACATCGTCTTCAGAATCATTCCACAACTTCATGTAAAACTGATCCTCCACAAACACATCTACACCTGTCCCTGTGTGTGTGTGTGTGTGTGTGTGTGTGTGTGTGTGTGTGTGTGTGTGTGTGTGTGTCACTGTCGCTCTGTATTGTATCATCATTATGTTCGGTCTCTGTTGTTTTCACGGTTCATTGTTGTTAACGTCTTTATTTCTCTTCATGGTTTCTTTCTGCATGTCCATCCAGCTCCTTCACACTAACACACACATTCCCCAATAAACCCTGTCAGAACCAATCGGTGCCGTCAGACCCACTCTGGTTTGTCCGTCCTTGTGTTATCCATGTGTAGTTGTCACTTCTCTGCATTCACAGTGTTGTTGTTCATGTTTTTGTTGCATGCTGTCACCATTATTAGCATTTCAGTTGAGTTTTCTGTCAATGTTGTTTTTTCTTCATCTCATGTTCTTCAACATTTTCCATCCCGGGCTGTCGACAAAACCTGAACACATTTATGTACACAGAACTTTAACTAACATCACAGGAACAGGCAACAAGATATATTGATTATTTTACCAATCGTTTTTTGAAAGGAAGGTGCGTCTACCGAGCTGCTGCTGTTTCCTGGTTGTTATTTTAAAGCAGTGAATTGTGACTTTACAGAGAAAGAATTGACCTGATTGTCAATACTGATGCTTTGTGTTGGCAGCTCAGCTCAGACTAGAATTACGGAGCCATCGATGGAAGATCTGTCTCTCCTGTAGTTTATTTTAAACCAGTTTAAAGAACTTCAAGCTTCAACATATGAGCTACAACTGCAGTATTATTAGAAATAAAGCTTATACAGTTTATAAGATAAGATCATTGGAGAGCAGCCATGTTGGAAAAGACGGTGAAACAGCTCAAAGGGTCAGACTGTGTTTGAGAGCTGGATCATTGATCATCCAGATAATCGATCAGGTGTCGTGACTGCAGACAGATGATCCTGCAGGAATGTAGCTGATGCTGAACGCGGTCGAACTGATTCGAGGTTAAAATCTGTCCAGCTTCACTTTTTACATCTGATCAGCTGCAGAAAAATAGCTCTTACATTCAATTCAACTCGTTAAGTGGTAATCAGTAAAACATGTAATGATGAAAGTAGAATTATGTGACAAATATTATAAACAGCAGCAGTGCAGTGTTGGTAAAGACGCACATCATCTGTTATTTCTGGACAGTCATCAGGAATATTGGGAGACAGAAGCGATCAGAGCTCAGATCAGATCTCACACTGTTTGAAGTTTCAGAGAGATAGAAAGACCGTTGGGCTTTGGTCCAGTTCTTAAAAGTGAATTCTTTCAGGAGTTCAAAGTATTTAAAGTCAGAAAGTAGTCAGGAATACTTGATTAGCTCTAAGTTCCAGAACCATTTTACAGTCGCTCCAACACTTTAAAACACCTCCAAAAACTGTTTATCATTAGAAAAACTTCATGTAAAAGATCTCGGGATGGATCCAACCTTTGTTTAGCCGTCAGAAAAGGTTTTTAGATGTTGTCCGACCCCCATCCAGCCCTCCGGATCAGTCGAGACCTTACAGTTTCCAATAAACTCTCACACGATTGGTCGAGCCTTCACCAGTCTGTAAATAAACGCTCCCAGGACCGGTCCAGCTCTTGCAGCCCTTCAGTTAACGCTCCCAGGATTGGTCCGACATAAAGAGCGCCCCGGTCCGTCCAGCCCTGGAAGAGCTCAGTAACAGGGTAATAAGCATCCGGTTGGCGTTGGTGTGGTGTGAAACAATAAAATCTGTTCTGATACTAGGCCAATCGCATCTCCCCTCACCTATAATGATGCCCAGCAATGAGTTCCAAGCAATTTTGTTGATAATTGTTTGAGATTTGTTTTGTGTTCTGTTCCTCCCGCTGCTGGCTTCTTCCTCCTCCGTCTGTCTTCGCTCTGTCCACCATGTTGTGTGTTCTGAAGTGATGTCGTGATCTGTTGTGCATGTTCTTAAACCAGTAATCAGTGCATGATCAGTACCGCGGTACCGCTCCGTGTCTTTTCTAATCAGTACTGGAATCCAGCGCTGAGCTCACGCAAGTTAATGCTGACAAACAAAAAGCTTGAAAATGCTTTAAAGGCTGTTTAAGGTCGAGTTCAGCTGAGTGTCTGAGATCAGCTGCCAGTGGTTAGTTCAGACTCAAGTCCACATCTGGTCTCTTCTGGCTCCGCTTTATGAAATCAAGACTTGTTTAACTTGACGTTGACATCTATAATTCACAGTCTAAGACTCTGGGCTCAACATTGACATATATTGGGGTGTAAATGATTCATACTTCTCTGAGGTTTTGGAGCCGGTCCAGTGGATCTCCTCAGCTGGATCATAATCCTCCAGGCATCAGAGTTATGTCCACTAGAAGTGTTTCTGTCTCTGACAGGCTGAAGTCGTTATTCAAAACGTTTCTGACAACATTGCAGAAACGTTCCTCACAGAGACCTTTATGTCAAATTTATAGGATTTTTGTAACGACACACGTCTGGTTCAACACTCTCAAGACGACGAAGTTCAGAGCGAATCTATGAAGACCGGGCAAGACTTGATTATCTCGTTGTCGGATCTAATTAATGATAATATCCTTAATATTGTCACAAAGCCTCGAACTGTCAGAGACGAAGACCAGTAAGAATCATTGACACGCCGAAGACTAGAAACTTGATCTGTTTCCTTCCAAACATGATCTGATCAGGCTTCTGAAGTGTGTCTTATTTTATTTACTGTATGACAGCTTGAATATATTAATGTGAAGCCACAACTGTTGATTGTTTCTTTGACTGACTAAAGACTTGAGACTTTCTCATGACTTATTAGTTACATTACAGTTCAAAACAAATCAGAATTGTGTGTTTATGAAAGTGAGACAGAGTCAGAGTTGCAGATAAATACCAAAGAAGTTTCATTAGCGTCTGTTCACGCTGAGAGGACTGAAGTGTTTCCACAGCCTGTGATTCTGCTCCGCTCCGCATGCTGCAGCTCTGATAAGTCTGATTTACAGCTTCTGTCTGAGAGAGATCTTTAAAAATGACTTCATGTGATCATCATCATCATCATCACCATCATCGCTGCTCAGTCGTCCTCTGACTCGTCTCTCTTCTGTTTCAGGAGAATGTTGAAGGAGGCGAGCAGGTGAACGGGGTGTCGGAGCCCAGTCCAGCCGGGTCTCCCGGGGCGTCTCGCAAGGGCAAGGCCAGCCAGGCGGCAACGCTGCCGGCCAAGACCCAACCGGACGCCCCGTCGTCCCAGCTGGAGGGCTTCCTGCACCGCAAGCACGAGTGGGAGGGGCATAACAAGAAGGCTTCAAGCAGGTAGGACTCGCCTGGTGCTGGTCAGACAGACACGCCAGTCTCTGAGATACAACAAGGTTCTGCTTTAGGTGGACCACACGACGGGCTTCATTCTCATGACCCTGAAAGACCTTCAGTACGCAGAAAGTGTCTGTTGTTCTGAATGTTTACTGACTGCAGGAGAACTCGTCCGTGTGCTTTAAAAACCTGTATCAAGTGTTTTGGCTGCTGTTTTTTTTAACCGTCTGGTAAATTCATCCATTCTCAGACAGATCAAATGTAAAGTTTGGACTTTAAATGATCCAGACTGAGATTTTAGGTTCTGCTGAATCAGATGACATCTAAATGAATACAAGAGAGTCAGACGATCCAGAACTTGTTCGGTGTCTTTGAGGGTTAATCACAGTGAAATAGACAGTTTAATTACTTCTGTACAGTAGAAACTCTCGTCACACAGAACAGAATCAAACTGAGTAGAACCTGTGACGCTCTCCGCTGTGGAGGAGTCGATAGATGATCGGACTCTCGCTGCGTCTCTCTGCAGGTCGTGGCACAACGTGTACTGTGTGATCAATCAGCAGGAGATGGGTTTCTATAAGGATCAGAAGAGCGCCAGTCAGGGAATCCCGTACCACAGCGAGATCCCAGTGAGCCTGAAGGACGCCGTCTGCGAGGTGGCGCTGGAGTACAAGAAGAAGAAACACGTCTTCAAACTCAAGTGAGCGTCCTGACGGTGGACACGGTCTGTTTGATGATGATGGCGACAGAAAGCTGAGCTGTGACGAAGAGCTTAATTGATGAAGTGAACGGATGATTAGATATTCTATGAGATGTAGTCAGGTGGCTGTGAGAATAACCTCCTTCTCAGAGTCGTAACGTGAGTCACATCATGACATCACTGAGCATATGAACGCAAATAATCTGTTTATAGATTCAGTGTGAAGAAACGAGTCTCTGCAGAACTCCCCTGAGAATCTCCATGTTTTCAAGTTTTCTTCAGCGTCACAGTGATCCAGTCACAGTCGTCTGTATTTACATGAGCACGCTGCAAACATTAGCTGCTAAAAGCTAATTCGGCTTCATTTCTTGAATGGTGCCAATTTACCAAAACGTATAACGATGGTGTCTTAAGTTGTAGCACACCACCAAAACCATCCCTTCAGCCATTGTTCTAAACCTTAAAACATGTTTATCAGACTTGAGTAACAACAGTGACCTTCTCCTCCCTCCAGTCACATACAGTGTCAGACTATGAGCCGAGATAACAGGGAAGGAAAACATCAGTACAACCAGTGATTAATGTTTCAGGTCAGGAGAACATCTGAGACTGAACCTGACAGTAACTGGGCTGTAAAACCAAACCTAGGAGCTGAAAGAGGCTGAAAGAGGCTGAAAGAGGCTGAAAGAGGCTGAAAGAGGCTGAAAGAGACTGAAAGAGGCTGAAAGAGGCTGAAAGAGGCTGAAAGAGACTGAAAGAGGCTCAGGACAGCTGCAGAACTTATCGATGAAGCTTTAAAGTGATTTAACACGTTCTCTAACTTCACAGGATTACTGACGGGAACGAGTATTTGTTCCAAGCCAAAGACGACGTAAGTTAAAATCTCTTCACAATCATTTTTCTGAATCCTCCTTCAGGTTTCTGCTCCAGTAACTGTGTTATAGTTCTTATATTAACAACATTATTATTTTTATCTCTTGAACACACAAAGATGGCATTTTGTTTGGCTTCGCTTTTTTAGTCTTCATTTATTTTAATTCAGTTCAATTCTCTTTTTTATTTTGTTTTGTTCTCAAGATTTTTTGTTTTCGACATTTTATTTTAATGCAGCTTTAATGTTTCCATTTTAGCATCAAACAGTTCTTATTTATTTATCTATTTATTTATCTATTTATTTATTTACCATTTATTTAGTTACTTATCTATTTATTTGTGTATCTATTTATTTATTTACTTGTTTATTTATTTAGTTGTTTATTTATTTACTTACTTATCTATTTATTTATTCATTTACTTAATTATTATGTTTGTATCTCTTAACAATGATTTAATTCCCTCTGTTAGTAAAAGAACATTCAAAAATAATAAATCACTCCATAATGTTGTTAACATATTTAAGTCTTTATTAATATATTACGCTTAATAAATAAATAATGAGTCACATTTTTTAAAAGTTAAACAGTAAAAGTTCTTGTACTTTAATAACAGTTATTGTCTTTATTGTGTTCAGGTTCATCCATCAAATGTTTGTAAACTATTTAAATGATAATCAAGCCGTCACCATGACAACGGTTACTCCTCCTACCAACCCCATCACTTCCTGTCTCCTGCAGGAGGAGATGAACACGTGGATCTCGGCCATCTCCGCCGCCATGTCAGGTGACAAGGTGGAGGTCACCCCCAGCAGCCATAGCACGCCCGCCCCCGCCGCACGCGCTCAGACGCTGCCGGCCTCCGTGGCTTCAGCGACGGCCGAGTCCAGCCCGGGCAAACGAGAGAAGGACAAGGAGAAACGCTTCAGTCTGTTCAGCAAGAAGAAATAGACGCTCCTGTTTCCCTTCCTTCCTCTTCCTCTTCCTCTTCCCCCTCCCTGTTCCTCCTCCTCTGGTGCTGTTTGGGGTCGCTCCTCATTGTCGATCCATCTTTGGTCAGATTTGTGTTGAAGATGTCAACTGACCGAGTGTTCGAGTCAGATCGTAGCAGCTGATACTGTAACAGAACGACTGCTCCAGATGTAAATGGTTTAAAATTTAATCGTCATAAATTGCAAAGATATTAAAATAACAACAGCGTAACAGGATGAAGAAGAACATCCTTCATCACCACATTCAGCTCCTCACAGACGTGGACAGTTCCTACAGTATCCTGCTGTCGAATTAAAATCCCAAACAGCCGCTCTCTCTCTCTCTCTCTCTCTCCCTCTTCCTCTTCCTCTTCCTCCTCGTCTTTCTTCCTCCTCTTCCTCTCAAAGCGTGACTCCAGCATGCAAGCTCCGAGCCAAAACTCTCCACTCTGTGCCTATCAACCGTCCGGTCTGGCTCAGAGCTCAGTTCAGCTACAACTCACCTCCTGTTTCCTCTGTTCAGTTTTTGTAAGATAAGGAGCAGGAAAAAAAAAAAAACAAGTTTGGATTTGAAGGAAATAAAAATTAAAATGGGGTCTGCAAAACGCTTCAGGCAGCTGCTGTCATCCAATCAAAACCCAGAGTTTGCCGCTGAACAACAACACGTAGAGGAGTTCCCTCCATGTTCCTGTTTCTTCTTCTTCTTCTTCTTCTTCTCACTATTATTTGTGTTTTTCTCTCCGTTCGGTTTTTCTTCTTCTCTGCTTTCTCATCATCCAGCTTTCTCGTCGACTAACTGCCTTCTGTGGGTTGTGTTTACGCTCCCGAGTCGTCTCACCTTCATTTTGTTCTGTTCTGTTTTTATTTTTGGGAAGTTGTAGGTAGTTCCTGTTTAGGGTCCATCCTCAGTTTTTTTGCAAGGCCTTGTCTTTGCAAGATGACGTGTATCCCTCTGTAGTGGGGAAAACTGAGACCACGGCGGGGTAAAACTCTGAAATTACACCTCTCACATGTTTGCGATCTGAGCGGAGACGTCTGAAACTTTGGGAAAGTTTTTAAAAAGTGCAGAATGAAGTAGAAAACACATTTTGTGCACTGAACACGTGAATAACTCTTCTCTGCTGTCGGCTGCTTAATAAGCCTCCTGATGTTTCGGTGCTGTCTAATTCCTGCAGCGCCGCAGAACCAACAGGACGCAGCTGTAATTTGGAGCGTTACCCTGCGGTGCTTTGAACTGTATGTATAACTTGTGTATAACAAACTGTTAAAGAATAAACCTGTGTTTAATTTTCACCTATTATTGTTACTACTAATAAGACCGACCGACCGTCATAAGCTTCGTTTGATTAAACTCTCTGAATCCTAACGACGTGTACACTTAACAAATCTAAATGAAGGAACTGTCGAGCCGGCGCTGATCCGCCTCGATGGGAATAAATAACTAAGACCAGTAAGAATGTTTGTTAACTCAAACTTTAAAAAGCATCCAGTAAGTTTTATTTTCTACTCTTTACATTTTGTTTGTGAGACATTTACTTTGCCGTTAGTTTCCTGGAATATGTTTTTGTTTCCTGCCGTCTGTATTTTCATGTCTAAGATTTATTTAGTCGGACAAGTACGGAGACGTAGATGTACTATAAACAAAGCTACTCTAAGCATCGCTGTTTAAGTGGACAAGTTGGCTCTAAAAGCATTTACTGGAAGTGAGTTATGTTGCAGAATAATGGTCGCTTGCTTGTTGGCTTCAGCACGTTTGTTTCTTTTAAGATTTCAGACTCGTGTCACCGACCACCTCGCGGTGAAATCTGTCGAAGTTCTATAACGACAAAAACGAACAGAAGAGATCTGAGCTGATTTTTAACAGTGTAATTGTGACTTTTATCAACTCTGTCACCTTATCTTTGAATGTGAATGCTGCAGTTTTAGTGCCGAAACTTTTAAAACACTTTGATACAATCGACTAATAGTGAAAACATCAGGAACAAGCTGGTCTGGAGGTGTTTGGGCACTCAAACACCCGGCAGATGTTTCAATCAGACAGAAGTGGATTAAGGCCAAACAACTTTTTCCTCATAATTTAGGGGAAAAAAGTCAAAATGTTTGTTTAAAGTCAGAATTGGCCCTCATCCTTCTCCGTAGAATCGAGCCAGATTGTTGCCATATCCGACAATCACCCACCCGGCTGATTGTACGACTCCAGCAGCCTGAGGTGAGCGTGTTTTATTTTGAAAAGGTGAGTTTAGATTTAAATCAATACAAACTTTAACGTCGCTGTTGAAGCTGAATTTCTTCTGTGCTCGTTGGGATTTTGTCGTTATTTAACTTCCGACCTCCCAGGAGGAAAAACACTGAATCAAAACGGCAGCATTGAGCCCCAAAGTGTAAACAAAAAAATGGTGGGTGCGTTTGTTTTTCCCACAGCTCTGGTGTTGGTGGGGTCGGGCGGGCGGGGCTAAAACACCTGACGTAAGGGAGAACTCTGATTGGTCCTGAAATGGTTCCTGTTTTTGTTTTTTTTGCTTCATCTTCCAGCAGTTTGATAAATATAGTGTGCATTCCTCTGTCACTGTAACCATAGTAACGAGATATTTCTTCATATTGCACAATCAACGATGCCACGATGGGGGGTGGGCGGGGTCGGGTTGGGTTGGGTTGGGTGGTGGGCGGGGCTTGGGGTTTGTAGGTGAGGTATTGAGTGTGATGTGGACCCGGGGGTCACTGCTAGTTGGATCTGCACCCGTAGACTTCTTCTCCCCATCTCTGTTACATATGTGCAAAAAGCCATTAAAATGCTTTTAAAATGAATCCCAGCGACTCCGTGAGTT
>CAEMYA010000231.1:283504-316396 GCA_903131615.1 Diplodus sargus | reverse complement strand
CTCTCTAAGCATTCTGGGAGATGAAGTTTTGGGGATTTGGCCACGAAATGCTGACAAAGCTGAAGTCAACTGCGCGTGTGTGTCTCACGCCGGCCTGAACGTTGCCACCGGCGACGACTTCGGACTCGTCAAGCTGTTCGACTTCCCCTGCACAGAGAAATTTGTGAGTCTTCATTCTGTGGTTTCTGAAAAAGATACTGTGAGCTCCACAGATGGATGATGTTGTGTGATGTTGTGTCTCGTTAGTTTATTTTCTCATACATACTTTTCTGGACGGTCAGATTGAAACATGACGGCAGTGAAGATTGTTGTTATCTGCCAAACAATAAAAAAGATTATTTATTGATCGTTTATTGACGAGAATTT
Source organism: Diplodus sargus (assembly GCA_903131615.1). Taxonomy (NCBI): domain Eukaryota; kingdom Metazoa; phylum Chordata; class Actinopteri; order Spariformes; family Sparidae; genus Diplodus; species Diplodus sargus. Next base: position 316,030 of record CAEMYA010000231.1, on the reverse strand, counting down.
AATATATTTTTTAAATGATTTCTGTCTCGAGGCCAAACACAAGCGCTACCTCGGCCACTCGGCTCACGTGACCAACATCCGCTTCTCCCATGAAGACAAACACGTGATCAGCACAGGAGGAGACGACTGCAGGTGAGCTGATCACTGATCAATAACAGATGATCGCCTGAAACACAGCGACAGCACAAAACATGACTCTGCGTTAGTTCTGGTGCTGGAGATGTTTCCTGGAATACATTTAACCATCGTGACACACATTCTTGAGTGCGGCTTGACTGCTACTGCAACAGAGTCCAAACAAGTCCGACCTGAACCCAAAACACGTTCAACCTGAACCCGAAACACGTCCGACCCTACTCGAACAGGACACAGATAAAACCCTGTTCAGATGAGCTGATGATGATGATGATGATGATGATGAGCTGTTACCATGGTAACAGCCTGCCTGATTACAGACAAGTAATGTTTTGGTTACCGTGAAAAATGCATTGTTCATGTTCATCTAAATAAAACATATTGACGTGACCGTACCGGACCTGAACCCTGTCAGAATAAAGTCCAGATTGTGGTCCTGGCGGCACCGTTCAGTTTCTAACTCCTGTTTATCTGTTGCAGCGTGTTTGTGTGGAAATGCCTGTAAACGCACAGATTTCTGCCGTCCGGTGACGCTTTTATCCAAAGCGCCTTAACAACACCTCAAGTGGATCCAGAGGGACTCGAACCCACAACCTGAACGTCTGTTTGTTAGACAACAGGAGGAAGACTTACTGCTCAACACAAAGCCCGCTTCAGCAACGAGATGTTCAGATTCTGTTCTGGTTGGCTTCCAACAACAGGAGCTTGAGACGCTTGATGATGGATCACATGACGGGAAGGAACCCGTCAGAGACGTACAGAACCTGAAGAACCATCATCTTTTTCAGATTGTTTTTCTTGTTCTAAACCAGAAAACAATCCGATCCATATTCATCTATAACGTTTAAAAACAAGAACAGTCGGTTAAGTGAACTCAGCGACTCTTTACTGGAAAGCAAACCTTTTTTTAAAAATTCTTTAGGAATCATGACTGTTCAGTTAGAAGCCAACCAGGAAGTCATGAGACTCTCTGTCATGTTTACCCAGAAGGCCTTGCACATGGTCATTGTTGCAGTCGGTGCGCGCTGCACCTCCTGTTCATCCGCTGATCACATGATCACCTGGAGTTCAACAAAGAAAAACCCTCTGAAGCAGCTCAGTGTTTCCTCCGGTCCGCGGGTCAGATGTTTAAAAGTCAACTGAAGACTGAAGCAGACAGAACCGAGGCCTCGTTACACTCAGACCCTCAACATCCCGGTAGAGTTTATCTTTGGTATCGAAAACAGCATTGAGTGTCAATATTCTCCAAAGTTAAGAAATTCTTTCATTCTGACAACTTTACTTCAGGGTTCTGGGATTTAAGTCCAGATTCTAAGAAAATGTTTGTACAGCAGCCCGAATAAATCCAGTCCAACGTTACAAAGTGTGATTCAGTAAAAGGATCAAATGATCCATCCATCCATGGTCTGTAACCGCTTTATCCCTCTTATGGGGTCGCGGGGGGTTTAGCTGGAGCCAGTCCCAGCTGTCTCTGGGCGGGGGCAGGGTATTCCCTGGACAAGTCGCCAGCTCATCGGATCGAATGATAAGACGATGAATTCAGGAGTAAAACGATCCCTGAGATGTTAATAAAACCAATGATGATATTAAAATCAATGGTTAATTGAGCCTCTCGTTGTTATAATCGTGTCAGCCCTGAATGAATATTGTTTTGTTTCATTAGATTCAGTGTAACGGTTTGTTGATGACGGTTCTCAGTCATCCAGGTCCTGGTACCGCTAAGTTCTGTATCAGTTTCTTGAAGATGTTTCACAACTCATCCAAGAGGCTTCTTCAGTTCTGACTAACTGGAGGAGCTGCAGACTTTTAAACTCAGTGTGGGAGTGTCCTTACATAGAGCGGGAGTGTCCTTTCATAGTGTAGGAGTGTCCTTACATACTGTGGGAGTGTCCTTACATAGTGCGGGAGTGTCCTTACAGAGTGTGGGAGTGCCCATACATAGTAAGGGAGTGTCCTTATTTTGTGTGGGAGTGTCCTTACACAGCGTGGGAGTGTCCTTACATAGTGTGGGAGTGTCCTTACATAGTGTGGTAGTGTCCTTACACAGTGTGGGAGTGTCCTTACATAGTGTGGGAGTGTCCTTGCACAGTGTGGGAGTGTCCTTATATACTGTGGGAGTGTCCTTTCATAGTGCGGGAGTGTCCTTACATAGTGTAGGAGTGTCCTTACAGAGTTGTTAGGGCCACTTCTGAGTCATTGATCCAACCGGTCTTGAATGGTTGTTAAGCTGTCTGGGGAGAGAACTCAGTACTGTTTGGTTTGTGTTCGTGTCCTCGGGTCGTTTAAACATCTGACTCCTGGATTCACAACTCTTCACACATGTCTTATAAAAGCTGCTGATGCTGCGTTCAGGTCACCATAGGAAAAAACAACAACATTCAAGTGGGAAAAGTGACGTTTACAGAATGTTTCATCACAAACAAAACCGATGGGAGCATTTAAAGGACAATCTGTAAGACGCTGGTTCATAAGTGATCTGATCAAACTGTTGGTGGATCATTCATGAGGTTCTGTACTAAGGAAGTTCTGGACCGGTAGAGAAGATGCTCTGATGCAGAAATGTTCTAAAGTTTTTTCTGAAACTGAGAAAAGAAACTTGACATTTGATTTCAAATCACTTTTTCATTTCAAAGAGCCTTTATTGTATCTGTCGTTGGATATCACACTTAAGTGCCTTTCTGGATCTTTCTACCTGTGTTTGTTTGTTTTCTTCATTATCGGGGCGGTCGGGATATTTCATACACTGAATTTTTTTTTTATTTAATCCATAATTGAGTTTATTTTGTACTCTGTCTGGTGCTACACTGAGAATGTTCAAACTTTGATTCATCCACAAAGAAAGGAAACAAAAGAAATGAACATTTTCTTTGCTGCTGCTTTTTGTTTTAGAGACGTGAAACATCCAAAGCATCGTGATCGTAAACACAACACAGGACATCTGAGGATGTCAGGAGGAACATTTACAGAAATATCTAAATATCTGTTATTTATGCCTAATCTACAGTGTGGATGAGCTTCCTGTGTCGGAGCTGTTGAATATTAACTGTTGTGAAAAGTGTGTAAAGAGTCTGTTTGTATGAAGATGAAAACAATCCAATCTGATTTGTTGACTCCTTAGCTGTCGACACACTCGATCTCCTAAATGGTCATTGAAGTAATCACTGAGGCTCGACTGCTTCTGTTTATGAAGATTAAAAAAGATCACAGCCTGGAAAAACCACAAAGATGGAAGGTTTTGTAGTGACGTGACCCTTCACTGAAACAGCTGAAGATCAGTTGTAAAATAAACCTTAAATGTTACGTCAAATTAAAGACGATCCTCAGAGAAACAGTCCGATGATAAAGGTGTAATCTGTAAAATATGGCCAGAATTTAAATGTCAAGAAGGCAGCATTTCATCAGAGTCACCAACAACTGCTGCTGTCTGCTAACTGCTTCTTTGCTGTAGCTAGCTACCGTTAGTTTATTAGCTTACGGCTCAGTTAGCCATGGAGCCAGTGGCTGTGGAGTTAGCCTGGACCAGGACTTTTGACTGGGGGGGATCTGAGGTGGACGTCAGACTGGGACTGAGCTCAGCCTCTGAGAGCGACGGAGGTCAGCGTGAAGACAGGGGCCACACTACAGAGGTGATTTACAGCGGTCTGACTGCGACTAGGACAGTATTATCACATGTTACTGTGAACTGAGGATTTATTTGGACCGATCCAGAGGTGACTGTGGAGACAAACCAACACTGTTCTGGTGACTCAGACTCAGTTTGTGTCCAGCTTGAATGAAGTGAGTCTGACGTGAGTTAACAAGGAGATTTAACCGGTTGAGTTCAGTCAGAGACAGAAACTTAAGTTCAGACAGTTGTATCTTTATTTCTTGACATTGACTTTTACATCTCCAGCTGAAATTACAGGCTGTCAGACTGTCACCTCTGAGCTATAGAGGGCTGTGAAGAGGCTAGCTGGTTAGCATGCTAACTTCAATAGACACCTCTGCAACACAGAACGTGTTTGACGTCGTTTCTTCTGTTCATTTTTAAAATGACGGCGGGCGGGTGGGTGCGGAGAGGTTAAAATTCTGGCCATATCTTACAAATCTTCCCTACTGTGTATTTGTCTGCAGATTTTAGTCAAACTTAAGATACAGAGTTTCTTTTAAAACTGAAATATAGACACACATGTCCCCTCCGGCCTGCCGTAGCTTAAAAAAAGGATTTTAAGATGATTAAAAATGTTGAATTTGATCCTCGTTCCTATAATCTAGAGAAGAGAAATGTCCGACTGGGCTGATCTTCATGTTTACTAGCTAACAGTCTGACGTACGAGCTGTTTGTGCAGAGTGCATGTGTGATGTGGTCGCAGATACTCTGACCGTAAAAACAGAAGAAGACAATAAACGTCCACAAAAAAAAGAGAAATAAATGTTGCACTTGTTAAAGATGTAAAATGCTGCACTGAGATCAGTTTTGGTTTGTAAATGTTTCTCTGTGTTCAGGTTGTCAGACTGTGTCGCTCCTCTGTTGTCACATGATCTGTATCATACTGTACATGGAAATATAAATGATGCTCAGATGCATGAATTTATTTTTAAACCAAAACCTGTTTGTGTATGATTGATGAGATTTTATGGTGCGCTTTATGTTCACCGGTTGATTTTTTATTTTATACTGATGTGTGTGTGTGTGTGTGTGTGTGTGTGTGTGTGTGTGTTCATGTACAAACAGATTAAATGAGACTTGTGCAAGAAAACGAGTTGAATGTGTCTCACAGAGAATAAAGGTTTTAATCAGGAGCTGGGTTTTAAACAGTCTTCAGAGTCTCCATGATGATCTGGTTCTAGACCTGGACCTCATGTCCCAGAAGCATCTGAAGGCCAAGAAGATCGTCCAGACGTACACACAACGCGTTTGTTACTGTAAGTGTGTTATTGATCGGCCTCTCGTCCTGGTTGTTGGAAGAACAGAAAGATGGGAAACGTTTTATTTTACAGCTCTGCCGATGTTGCTGTCCAAGATCTTTGATTTAATTTGATTTGCCCCCAAATTGCCACAAAATACCAAATCTATGAACACCAGCGTTATCTAGAAGTAATGTTTCCAATCAATAGCTGCTGATTTTTAAAACACTTTTCCACAAAACTTCCAGCTGGTTTCTTCTTCACTTCTGCCGATCGTGACGTTTTCATTTCCAACACGTTTCTGTTTATTTTTAGCACTTTCTGTATTTCAGCAGATCATTTTCCTAAATTTTATTTTGTATTCCTTGTTGCATCAAACACAAGTTCATAATGAAGCTTTAAGTGACTAATAACCGAATTTTATAAGTTTCATTTTATCTATTCAGACCTAAAAATAATGTGTCATCACTCAAGTTTGATTTTGAGGCAGAAAAAAATCAGCAAATGAATTAAGAACAGCCGTTAAACTAGTTACAATACAAATCATTTATGAACTGCTTGTTAAAAATATCAGAAGGTTTTTATTGAATAATGACGACGTGAACTTCAGTAATGTTTTGGTAATTATTCTGATAATTTGAGGGTAATTTGCTGCTTGGTAATCACAACATAATTATCCTGACAGTGTTGTCCGCCCGTAACTACATTTTGCTGACTTGTTTTTGTTTTGTTGACATTTTTAAGGTGATTTGTACGCAGGTAGGACAGATACGACTCGCAGACGCCGGCCTGATGAATAGAAGTTATGCTGGACAGACGTCGTGTCGGAGAGCGTTTGGTCAACATCTCACCAAACGATCTCTGTAAGACGTCTTTCCATAGATACTTAATTATGCGTATGACTTTAATGAAGAAATGCCTCAACAGCACATTTCAGAGAAAAGCTGCTGACTGATTAGCACATTTGTTTATTTGCTGTTGGTTTCCAGAGATGATTATAGGCTCACGGCGACAGTTAGCAATTCTTTAAATGGTTTGCAAATGAGGTGTAAATACTGAGTTTAGGATAAATTCATATTGTAACAAAGAATCTGTGCAATTTTCAAATAAAAACATTTAGATTTAGACTTTAGAATGGAATGTTCTTTGGCTTTAGAATGGAATGTTCTTTGGCTTTAGAATGGAATGTTCGTTGGCTTTAGAATGGAATGTTCTTTGATGTTCTTTGATCTCTTTTGATGTTCTTTGGTGTTCTTTGATGTCTTTTGATGTTCTTTGATGTTTTTTGATGTTCTTTGGTGTTCTTTGATGTCTGATGTTCTAGAATGTTCTGGAATGTTATAGGTGCTCGGACAAACACCACAGCTGTGAACATTTTACATGCTTCACTCTGACAAACTCAGAAGAATGACGAGTCATAAGAGAGACAACAAGCTGAACTCAGCGAGCAGCCGCGCGTACAAGCAGCGGGACGAGTTGCACATCATACGGGAAGAGTTAGGACGATTACGAGAGACATTCAGATATATCAAAGAGAGTCATAGGATTCAGAGAGTGGGCTTGATTCATAGGGAAAAGAGACTTCTCGAAAAAAAACAACGGCTTGAACAACTGATTCAGGAGAACAAGAAGAAACTCAGACAGAAGTTTGTGGTTCCACCCAAAGTAGGTTTAAAAATCGGCTGCATAGCCGGCTGCGTCACCGAACTGCTTAACCTCCATGATTCAGACAACAAGAAGATCGCAGAGCTCAAAGCTGAATGTGTTTGCCTGAAAGACATCGTCAAGCACCACGATGAGAAGATTGAGGCGGAATTACAGGCCATGCAAAGAGAGAGGAAATCTTTGACTGAATCCCTGAAACAGTATGAGAAGTTTGACGAAGAGATGGTTGTGATAAAGGAGAGGCAGGTGACTAGAGTCGATATTGTGAAAGCACACGAGGAGCAGAGACTCACTGAAGCAAAGAACACAACAACACGTGTCCGTCAACCAGACATCACACATGTCCTTCAACCAGAGTCAGAAAGTGAGCAGCCTGTCAGAAACACCAGTCGATGGAGATCAGTTTGGTTGAGGTTGAGTGGGCGACACTGACTAGATTGATTGATTTTTAGATTTGAAGACAAAAAACATCATTCAAAGGATAATGAGTTAAAGCGATAACACTTATTAGTTTAATTTCTAAAAAGCATTTTCAGCTAGAAAAACTGTTCAGCTATCAAACCGGTCACCTTTTCAAGCCTTTTCAGCTTTTTCAAACATTCAGCTTTATGTGCAGCTAAGGAAACTGTTCAGCCACTAAGCTGTTCCAACTTTTTTAGCCCATTCAGCCTAATAATTTTCAGCCTTTCTGCCTTTTCAGCTTTTGAAAAATTTATCTTTTGCAAATTCTTGACCATTCAATCTTATAGTTTTGTGCATTTCTGGCAGTACATTCAGTAGATTTCCGAAATCACGGAGTGCATAAAAAACAAAGCGCACACCATAGAGTTCAGCAGCACACACAGAATCCCGAGTATCCAATGGCTCAGCCAACGCTCTCAGACTTCGCATGAGGAATCGGAGCAGACGCTGTCCATGCGGTTCCAAAAGCTTCCAACGCAGCTGAACACACCGAACAGATTTGTCCGAGTCTCCCCAAACGGTTCAGATGGCCAACAGTTGGCACAGTGTGTTTCAGACTTAAGACACAAACCGGTTTTCTCCGGGTGCTCCGGTTCACCAACTAGCATTCGCTAGCTAAAAAAAATAGTAACTACTGAGCTGAAGACCAACTAACTGACTCAACCCTCTGATGCTGCTGTCGCAGCTGACTGCCGCTCAGTGGTGATAACTGTCCCCAGAGTGGACTGAACATGTTATTTTTACTGGTTTTCTCCGGGTGCTCCGGTTCACCAACTAGCATTCGCTTGCTAAAAAAAAACAATCTGGAGAATTAAACCTATTTGATAATAAAGACAAGTCAGGTGGGCTCTATATTTGAATTGCCTCTCCTGAGGTTTTCCCATTTCCTGTTTTGAGATCTCAATTTAAGATGATGCAGCAGGACGCAGCCTCGCTGAGTCTCTGTTTCAACTTGTGTCAAAAGTGCAGACTTCAAACTACATACCACTTTTAAAATTGTGTTGATAGGTAAAGTGAAACCAAATAAAACCAGACTTATGATAAATACTTTACGCCATGCTTTTTCCTGAATATTTTCATCATGTTCATTATGTCCTAGTCTATTCTAAGGAAAGTGCTCCCAAGCAGAAAGTATTGGTGGAAAAACGCACTGCATCAATCAATGAAAAAATTATATGGCAATGCACGGTATTTGGTTTCTGGGGAAGGAGGAATGTTGTGGGGATGATGGCAGTGATAACAAGTTTTGACATTTTAGAGATTTGTGACACTTAGCGTGTTTGGAGGGTATAGTTAGTGTGTAGTGTGTTTAGTGTGTAGGTAGTCGTTTTTTGTTTCGTCCGTCAACAATGAGGCGACTGCTGAGTGCGTCGACAGTGCAGCTCTTCTATGAGCTGGGAGGAGCTGCCTGCATTTTAATGTAAATAATTATATATAACTGTAAATTTCAAAAATGTATTTACAATTCTAGCAACAAATATATTAACATTCAAAGTTATAAAAAATGTTTAGTTACACATGTTTGTGGTTTTCACAGTAAGTAATAAACTTTTTCCTACACATTTTATTTTTTTGTGATTTTAGATCCAATGTAAGACAATAAATTCACCAACAATTGATCCTTAAAGCTGTAGTCTGAAACTATTTTTTGGTTAAATTTGCTAAAATTGTCATTATGATCTGACAATAGAGACACAGGTCAGCTGTCTGTGGCTCCACCCAGCAGCTGTAATTTGATTTATAAGAATCCACCGCCTCTGGATCAAGACAACCAATCAGAGACAAGGGGTGTGTCTGAGAAGTGTCAATCACTCATGGATATGCTGCTGGCAGCCCCCCTCCCTCACATACTGGGGTCTGTCCTCACCTGGTCAGATACTTTCTAACTCAAACTGTAAACAAAGGTGGAGAACAGACAACAACAACAACAGAGCTGAAGAATGCCCCACCATTGCCCACGTCAAAGAGAAGAAATAAGAAGATCAGGACGCTCTGAAGTGGTTGAATTGGTTTGCAGGGCTCCCAGCTTGTTGCTAACAAGTGTCTACATGAGGCTGCAGAGGTTCTCTGGACATTAAACATCTTCACAGCGAACACGGAGACTCATCTACTCACTAACCAGGACGATGCTAACACCTGGGTCAGCCGGGTACTCTGCACAAGCTCACAGAACTGAACCAGAACCAACTCTCCTCTCACAGAACTGCAGTTCAATATGAGCAGATTCATTGTGATGTTCTTCTCTGACCCAGTTGGCTCCATGTTGGTTCTGGTGTCGTGGTGATGAGACGATGTAGTTCACTGAGCTTTAACACAAAACTACATGAGGTGTGACTGTAATAACAACAAAGTGAAAACATTGTGATTCATGACACAGTTCAGACCGGATCAATACATTATCATGACACCATTTTATTTATTGATGTTGTCAGAGCTTCCTGGGCTGTGATTGGCTCATTTGTTGCAGCCGTTGCTGTGGCAGCAGGTCCAGCCTGGTCTGGAGCAGTGGTTCAGCGTGGTGCAGCCTTTCTCTCCGGTAGCTGCAGCCGAGAACAGGAAACGCGTCAGAGCCACACAACAGGTTTGTAAATCCACACGTGTCGTCACAAAGAGCAGCTGTAAACGTTTCCACACAGTCGGCTCATCAAATCTACATTCAAACCTTCCACGTGCAGGTAGACGACTCACCTCTGGTGTAGCACGCCTGCTCGACTTTGCTGCGGCAGTCGAGCAGCATGTTGTTGACCATGAAGAAGTCCTCGCCGTAACACTGGATGTGAAAATCCTTAGCTGCAACACAAACACACCTGTGATCACACCTGAGACAGTCTCACCTCCTCAGATCACATCCGGGACTCACCGACTGTAACAAGACTCAGTCAGGGAGAGTCGACGATCCAGCTGAAATAAAGAACCTCGGCATACTTTAAAGATAAACACCTGGACTGAAGCACACACCTGGTCCACCTGGTCCACCTGTCCACTGATCATCAGTGTGAAGGTGTGTGCAGCCAATCAGACTCAACGTGTCTGTTAGAAGAGTTCATATGTGCAGAATAAAAGTCTCTCTGCTCCTTAAAAACATTATTCTGATGTGAGTGAATCATTTAAATGTTTGTCAAGATCAAAATGATTGTTTAATTTATCTGTCAAATTCTGACAGTTGGTTCAACTTCTAACAACTGTCAGCCAATAGAATCACTCCGCTGGTGTCAGCCAATAGAATCACTCCGCAGGTGTCAGCCAATAGAATCACTCCGCTGGTGTCAGCCAACAGAATCACTCTGTGATCTGTGTGTTTCAGCAGTCTGGCCGTTGTCAGTTTTGCAGGATGGGCCCAGAACACTGTGCTGCTCTACGTTAGCTAGCGAGCCTTAGCAATGTTAATGTATGCTAGCATTAGCAACATTGACGGCACAGGGCCGTGAACAGGAACCACGTGGCACACATCATCACGTGGTGGTTTGTCAGTTCTATTTACGATCACAAAGGTTCTTTGAGAGAAAACTACTTTTTACCTGATACATCACAAAGATTCACTGCAGGACTTTATTTAGTGTTCAATTCAACAGCGCAGCCATAAGTCATCGTCACAGCGACAGAGATGAGAGACAAGAGTACAAACGAAGTCATTTAAAATGTGCTCTGACTCTTACGACAGTTCACACCTGTGCTGTGACTGACGGGTCTTTATTCCTGTCGACTCGTTCTCCTCAAACACTTCAGTATATAACTGTACCTGAGCAGAGCGGCAGCAGCAGCAGCAGCACCAAGTAAACCTTCATGTTCCTGTTTCTGTCGATCCGACTCAACGAGCAGCTGAAACTGACACAAGCTGAACGAGGCCGGACTTTTATCTTGAGCTCACACACACACACACACACACACACACACACACACACAGATGGACAAACAGATAACTCGTCTGACAAACTGAACTGAACTCATTTGGACTCAGAAACGACGTCCACCATGTTTCAATTCAACTCTTCAGCGTTGTTTGATCGTGTCCACATGTCGGAGCGACTGAATCTCAGGTCGCTCCTGATGACGTGTAGGTGTGTTTAAATTAAAATAATATGAATATAAATGCATTGAGTTTCTGCTGAGTCATGACAGTGCAGTGATTGGCTGCCAGATGATGACATCAGCAGTCTATCTGCACTTTGAACTCTGATGTTGAACTTAAACCAACATCTGTTTGTCCCTCGCAGACTGTTTGTACCGATTCAGCTGATGTTACCTCCTCACAGATCGATCAATATCTTTGTATCTGTAGTGTGATCTCACATTTCATCATCCAGACACTCGGCGTCCCTGTTTACTCCTCTGACCTGTGAGAGACCTGAACCCTGACCTGTTTTAAGGCCCCGCTGTTGCACTCTAGTTCTTTTGGCTCTGGAGTTTCAGGGTGAGTTATCAAGATGATAACTACCTTGGAACCTCGTCTGTTACCGTTATTTGGGACTAACGTTCGATTGGAAGGTCGACCTGGAACACAACTCCATCTACAGTATACAGATCCAAAGTCGTTTGGTACCACCCACGACTCTCTACAATGTTGGGAAGCCGTCAAATCGGCTCATGAAGAGGTTTTTTTGTGAATCAGTCATGAACGTTGTAATGTTCATCTTGTTCAGGACCTTTTCTGACCCAGTTGGCTCCATGTTGGTTCTGGTGCCGTGTTGATGAGACGATGTAGTTCACTGAGCTTTAACACAAAACTACATGAGGTTTGACTTTAATACAACAAACTGACAAACATCATGTGTGATTCATGACACAGTTCAAACAGGATCAATACTTTATTATGGCACCATTTTATCATCTGAGGCGGACGTACCATCAGGTAAAAGTCAGAAATTACTTTGAGCCCCAACAGACCCATAAAACACCTCAGACTTGTAGTTAACCAAGCTGTGTTCATTAATTATGTTTTTATGTTTTGTTCCCGCGCTAAAATATCATCACAATATGTTATTTGTGTCTGCGGACCCCCCTTCAGTCCCCACTAATTTGGACTATTCCATCGTACTGCGCATGTGCAGAGATGATTCAGGAAGTCAGTAGCAAAACAAACTTAATGGCGCGAAGAACAAACAACAGTGAAGTGAAGTTACTGCAGCGGGACAGAAAAACGGAGGAAGCGGCAGGAAAACAGAAGGTTTGTGGCAAAACTACCGAAGGTGACGAGCTTTTTGACGGCGGCCATTACTGATGACAACGTCACTGAACGGCAGGAAGAAGCCGGCGCTCCTTGTGTTAGCATTAGCATTAGCGGAGCTAACGGGGAGGAGCTGCCCGCTGCTGCAGTGTCAGCCCGGGGAACATGGCGGCGCTGCTGCGGCTGAAGAGCCGTGATGCTCCGTGAGGAGAACAGCTGGTGAGTGTTTCCAACATGTCAGCTGTATTCTGTACTCAGATCAATAACCACAGAATGACACGTGCTGCGTTCAAAACCTCCCTGAAGGAAAAGTATGTCACTGTTATTGGAACATAGTACTTAAAGTATTGAAAGTAAAAGTCCTCGTTCTGCAGTAATAATGCTGCTGTATTAATGTGTGTGTGTCATTTTACTGCTGTAGATGTGTAATCTTCCCTTCATGGACCTTATTGATCAAACCTGTCTGCAGTGACTGAAGAGAGACAGATAAAGTATTGATCCTGTTTGAAGTGTGTCATCAATCACTCACATGATGTTTGTCAGTTTAAAATCATTTTCAAGTCAGTGATTGATTTAAAACATCAGCTCATATAATATATCTATAACACACTGTGCATGTTACAGAAGGCTAAAACATAGCTTAGCATAGTTGTTCATATCATGAATCATTAAAACGCATTAAACTATTGTTTTCATCCCACAGTGATAAACAGCATTACATCACACATCAGGTTTCATTCTGTGGTCCAGGAGGAGTTAATGTCCTGTTTTATCATCTGCTCAAAGACCAGTTAGATGCTATTTCACCTTGTGTCCTGCAGGGGGCTCTGCCTCATAAAACTGATTTTTAAAAAAACCTAAAATACATATAGTGCAAAAAATGTTCTGTGTCTTTATATCATTCATACTTAATACTGAAGTGAAACTCGCCAAAATGCAACTGAGGCTTTTTTTGTGAATGTATGAGTCAAACCTTTGTGTGAAAGTATAGTAAGGATGAAAGAGACACTTTTAAGATTTACCTATTTTAGTTTTCGGCTCAAACTCATTTTCAATGGGAGTGCTACGGGCACTTTAACGATAGCATCAAAATCTCTATTTTTAAAACAGTAAGAAGGCTCGACACAACATGAAACTTTGCTCGTAGTATCACCAGGGTCTCTACACATGAACACCAGCACTGAGAACATTGTTTGTATACACAGAGTTACTAAAAAGAAGGTTTTTGAACAACTCACGTTAGCAGCAGCTTGTTCCGCTCGCCGCCGGCCTGCCAGTGGAGAAGTGTCGATCTCAGAATGTGACGTAACCTGGAGGACAGTTAAGGTGGAACTTCTGTCTTCCAGCAACAACTATCCACGCCAGATCTCACGTGACTTTACTGGCTTTTAATGTTAGTATTGTTTCTTATATGAGGCTCCTTTTTCAACTTCAAGGTCAATATTGTTTTTCGCCAACGACAGAACAACAAGTTATCCTGCATTTATATGGAACTGAGCTTTAGGAGCGTTCCACCTTAACTGTCCTCCAGGTTACGTCACATTCTGAGATCGACACTTCTCCAGTGGCAGGACGGCGGCGAGCGGAACAAGCTGCTGCTAACGTGAGTTGTTCAAAAACTCTGGGTACATTCACAAAAAAAAGCCTAGGTTACATTTTTGCTAGACTTTCACTTTAAGTTTATAGAAAATAACAGTTATGTGTTGTTGTTTCATTTATAACAACAGTGGTTCATGTAAACAAACTGATATTTAAAAGGTTAACCCAAATATTGACTATTTGGTGGTTATTAACAGGGCCTATGTTGGTTGAAAATAATATTAATATATAGTATTTTATGGCAGGACAGTCAGCTGAGAGGACCAGATGAATGTGACCTCTGTCTTCCTGTCAGCGAGCCGGTCGGTGCTGCTGTGGCCCCCCCAAAGGATCCCCGGAGCCCCTTCAGAGCTCTGGACCGGTCCCGACCCTGCTCGTCTCAGGTGAGTGTTATTTTAATTCTGATAATAGTCGTGTGGTGCAAAGTCACACATTGGAGCCTGCAAACACAACTTTGTGTTGCTGCCCGTGTGAATAGTTTTGAATCCTCGTAATCGAGTATTGTGCATCTTTGTGTTGTTTATTCTTCACGTCCCTGCTGTGTAAAGGCCTTTATGATGAAACATAGTTTGTAAATCTGAAGAGAAACAACTACAAGATGTCTCCATGGTAACAGCAGGTTTGGTCTTTATGTGCTTATAGATAACAGAGATGTCGACCAGCAGAGATTTAGTTAAACCTCCATGTTTTAATTCAGGGGGTTCATCAGAGGCAGACATTTACATTTTTGTCTTGAAACAGATTTTTATTGAATTTCCAGAAAATTATAATTTCATATTAAATTACATATACTGTGTTTATCTATATTAAAGGAAACAACAACTGCTCTGAATTAAGTCCTTAAGAACTCTCATAACCACCAACTAAAAAATAAGATAACATTAAATAGAAATAAAAAAATAACATGTTTTTAAAAAGCAAAGCAAAAGACATCCTGCTTAGATAGACGTTTAATAGACATATATTAGATATAATAATGAAAAAGAGAATTACATCAGCACACACCTCCCTATTCGACCAGAGATACAGAAACATAGACGCCTCATTGGCTGTTTTTTTTTCTTCTGGATAAATAGCACTGGGTTTGTTTTACTCAACTTATTTCAACAAGTCTTTTTTATATTTAAGGGCCTTTGACCTTCATGTTGTTCATGCTGCTTGATCCTCATGAGAGGAGTGTGTTTAAACATCAGGCTTACATCAGGTGCTTCATGATGGAAACTAAACACCTTTTCATGCCTAGATTTGTATGGAGAAAATTTTATAACTGATTTTATGGCTTCTTATTAAAATATGCACACTGATGTAGAGTTTTTGTATCCAAATTAAATATTTTCTGCCTGCAGGAATATTCGTTTGACCAATGAAATCCTGTTCCAGCTGATGTCCAGTTTAAATGGGAGAGAAACTCACCAATTAGGTCTGACAGCATCTAATACTGTACAGCAAATACCACAAAGACTACCTCAACAACCAAGTCAGGGACAATAAATGGCTTGAGATCGCTCAGCAGCAGGATACAATGAACGTACTGCTCCTGTGAAAGCAAACACGAAGCTTACTAACAGAAGCACTGAAGTAAAGTCATTTCTCTATGAAACAATACACAGTCTCTTGAATCGTATCAAATATCTGATTTGTCCACTTTTCTTTTGTTGTCAGTATTCATACTAATGAACTACAAATGTCATTGCTGTTCATTCTGCTGCTGTCATTGCTGTTCATTCTGCAACAACACACAGCGGCCAGAAGTTTGTCTATGATCCCTTTCCTCACGAAAACATACAGAAGTAAGTCTGCAAACGGGCTAAGCCGCAGAAAGAGGATCGACATTTTGGAGAAGGTATGGTTATTTATGTTTTTCCCTGCCAGGAACAAAATGGCGGTGGGCAGGAACAGAAGCGTGTGAACAAGAAGCACCAGAACCAATGACCCAATAATCCGTCGTTTTTCATCAGAGGGCACACGGCTGGCAGACAGAGCTTTGAGGGTGCCAACCAGGAAGAATATCAACAGTGGAACAGGGAGGAGGATGTAAGTGCCCGCTATGGTTATGGGCACCTTCTGATAGTCTGAGTAAAACCAAAATAAGCGAAAGATTAGAGCAACGACCCAGAGCACAGCACAGACCATCACAGAGATCTTCATCGGCCGCCTGCAGCGGTACCACAGTGGACACGTAATGACCAAATATCTGTAACACAAGATGGACACAATGTTTGAGGAGCTTCACAATTTCATATCACTATAAGAAGATGAAAGTACTTGCATGCTGGATTTAAAGATGGGTACCTTTCCATGGCAACACACACCATGAAGCCAACGCTGGCCAACAGGCCGAAAGAATACAAAAAAGATCCAACGTCATCTATCTTCTTTTCATCGCGTCCTGCCAGCCGAATGATCCTGCCACAGAACTGAAGGAGGTTGGAAGCGAGAAGGTTGATGACGTAGGTCGGAGCAACATGATTAACTCGCACCTGCAAGAAAACATTGGTGAAAGTCAACAAATGGCTGTAAACAACAGGGAGGCAACGGTATATCTGCTGAACATCTGTAGCGATATTTGCCTTGTTGACTGCTGTCAGCAAGTCAGGAAATGCACTGGCCGATGTTTATCTGTCGGTTTATATAATTTATGTGCTGGCACATTAGTGAGAAGCTGTGTGTGACATTCTTAACATCAGTTTGTACGGGTTTGTAGGCACTAAATGACTTTATTGTAAACTACTACAGTCATGGTTCAAAGTTTACATCTACTTGTAAAGAAAATGTTCAAGTTCATCTAAAAAATTTGAAGTTATGTTTTTTTTTTCTTCGTAATTTGATTAAAATACACAAAGTGAGATATTTCAAGCCTTTTTTTGTTTTAATTTTGATGATGTTTATAGCTTATAGCTCATGAAAATCAAGATCCAGTATTTCAAAATTTAGAATATTTTATATTTTATAATACAGAAATTTCAACCTTCCTATTGAAGTATGTTAAGTTATGCACTCAATATTTGGTCGGGGCTCCTTTTTTACGATTAATTGCATCGATGTTGCGCGGCACGGCAATACATCATAGATTCTCTACGGGGTTCAGGTCAGACCAGTTGGCCGGCCAATCAGGCACAATAATACCACCGTCAGAAAACCAGTTTACAGTCCTGATCAGCATCTTACTGTAAGGAGATGCTGACCAGGACTGTAAACTGTTACTACTAGTAAATGGTTTGTTGACTGTGGTATAACTGTTCTTGATTGATCAGCCAACTCACCTGACCTGAACACAGTCTATTACAGTATAGTATTGTAATATTTTAATATGTTGAAATACTGGAGTTTTGATTTGATGAGCTGTAAACCATAATCCTCAAATTTAAAACAAAAAAGGCTTGAAATATTACAATTCATGTTCTACGATAAAAATAAAAACTGCTGTTAATTTTGCACTATATCATGTAAATATGTGTATATGTCTATTTCTTCCCTTTTTTATTTTATTGCTTATTTTTGCTTTTGTTTGTGTTCTTGTAATATGTTTTGTGTTTTTGGAATATTCTATCGCTGCTGTGACAAACAAATTTCCCCGTCTGCGGGACATTAAAGTATTTCTGATTCTGATGACTTTCAATTTTTTTTATTAAATAATAGGAAAATGATAATCATTTTATGCGCCTCTATATCATGGCAGACTTAAGTTTCAATGGTTTCTACAACTCTTTCTGTGAGGGACAGTGAGTGAAACACAAACTACAAAAAACATTCATGAAGTTTGGTTCAGTAGTTAATTGATTATTAAAATGTATTAGGTCTTCTGAAAAAATGACCAAATTATGACCAATTTATTTGGTCCCTTTTTTCAGATGGCTTTTATTAGATAAATACATTTACTAAGCCTTTAAAGTGTGTGCTCGGCTGAATTAACCCTGATACGACCTTTCTTATCAACACCATCTCAGCTCAGCCTGCTCGCTCTCTTGTCAAACTATCACTTTGTCTTTTTCATCTCCCATGAACAAGTTGCTTCCTAATCTATTGATAACTGTGCTTAAGATCACATTACAACCATGTTTTAAATAATATTTGAGTCATAGCCTAGCATGTTTATTGGTGAAGTAAATATTTTGTATATTAATGAAAATCCTAACAACCGGAAACATTTGTCGAGGAGAAGAGCTGCTGCTCAGTAAATCAGACACTGAACATGCCCGGTTTTCAATTCATTTTTAATTAGCTTAAAATCGCCTCCATAGCAGTCTAAACCACAAACTTAATGAAAACAGCAGCACACATCTGCACAAAACTAAATTACTGGAGTCACGTCAAGATCCTTTATAGACACGCAGACACATAACACATTTATAATGCACCTACCAGAGAGCAAAGGGCGTAGATGGCAGCAAGGGTCACAGAAAGGCCGACAGAATTGATTATGCATTCCACCACAAACTTGATGAAGCTGCCTGACTCGTTGTTAGAGTCGGTGTTGATAGAATATGAGTTGTTGGTAAAGTTGAAATCTTCCATTCTTCAGAGCGAAACCTGTTGTTTGAAAAGTTCAGTCATAGGAAGGAAGCAGGCCTTCAATATCTATACACACATGTAAGAGAAGGTATAAAATGTACCTTTGATAGCTGAAAGACTTCACCTGACTGCGTTCTCTGATGTCGGACGTTTTGTCTTCTGCATTCAGTAGCTCAGAGTCAATATGTTTCGTGACAACATGCGGCAGGCTCCTGTTAATCTACTCCTCCTCATCTAAGGAAGTGAGATTTAAGCTATCAGGCACGATAAAGCATTAGCATTTCAACAGTTTCTGTTCAAGTGCATGTGGATCCTTTTTTCTGTTGTAGTTCAAGCGCAGCAAATATGGTAAACCTGAATGATTTAAAGGCGTCATTTGGGAGGAAATGGCCAGAACCGGATATGTTTGCTGTGGCTATCTTTGACTAGCTGCTGTTCGTAAGTAGCTCAGATAGTTAATTGGCCCTGTTACTGGAGGGAGTCCGGCCTCACAGCAACTTTTGAGAGTGACTGAGGTCTGTACTGCCTCCGTTACGGTACGGAGGTCATTTATAGCGGCTCTGACCAGGACCATGACTCCGGGGAAGACACAGCAGATAGGGACAGGAGAGCACAGAGAGAGCGAGAGTCGGACATCAGCAGCATGAGCGCGTCTTAGTTCAGTCAAGAGAAGAGAAACTTTAGCTTATAATGTCAACACCAGCCGTGTTTCTCATGAAAACCATACAGGTTGAAAATTGAAAGTGGATCATCACAACTCATAATGATGTTTTGGTGTTCGGTGGCACCTCGAGCAGCTGAAGTAGTTTTTACAGCTGTAGAGGACGTACAGAAAGAGTGAGTAACGGCAGATATGGAGGTGGTCGGGGATGTTTGCCAGTGTGAAACTAAAGTTCTTTTAAGCAGTGGTGATATGTGACCAAGTGCAATTTTGAGGTACCTAACTTGAGTATATACATTGTCTGCTACTTTATCCTTCTACTCCACAACAATAGATACGCAATATTTGCCATTGGAGGCAAATATTGTACTTTATACTCACTATATTTATTTGATTACTTTGGTTACGACTTACTTTACAGTTTACATTCTGCATCAGAGCCGAAGCAGCACATTTTAAATGAATCCACTTCATTGGCAATTGGATAACAAACACAGATTCCAATAAAAAAATGCAGAAAACAAAGTTGGCTGAATAATCAGCCAGCCGATAATCGCTTGAACCATCATACAGTTTAAACATGTAGATATATGTATAATTTACTTTACTTTTACTTTACTTTAGTTTAGTCTGCTTTAGATGTTGTAGAACATTTAACGTTCCCCGCCTGTAAACACACCACCTGGCTGTCCCAGCTGCAATGTCTTTGGGCTCGTTGGGTGAAGCAGACCTGAAGCGAGACTAGAGTGCAGCGAACAAGGAACAATGATTGAGGAGATCGGACAGACATCGCCGGAGCGTCTGTGTGAAGGAACAGTTTGAGTCATGCATTGAGAATGAAATGATTCCAACAAAGCCAGCCAGTCAGAGGCAGAGTCTTATGAGACCGAGTGTGTCCTCTGTTGTTCAAACAGAACAAAACAATGAAAAGGAGCAATAGGAGAATGCATTCACACTAATTTCTCTTGTTATATCCATGAAATTTACGAGCAAAATAGTGTCATGGTAGGTTGATAGTTACCATCACAGTCCCACAGCGGTATCGTGGCATTTAATCATTTTTTCATCATGAATCCTCTTAGAACTCAATTGTAAAGCCATCACATGATTAGCAGATATGATAGCACGGTACATCATGTACCCACTTAATCACTGCCTCACTGTACCACCCTTTGGGCTCAGGTTCGGGTTCCTGAGGTGCAGAAGGGCTCGCTTTGGCAGAGTAGTAGCCCTAAACAGGTTGATTCGCTGAGGGAACTACACAACAGTTTTTCATGTTTGTTGTGCTGCACTTCATATACTTCCGTCTGTCATTACTGTGGGATGACGTGTGCAAATCTGATGTGCAGTGTCATGAAAAATAACTTTGGTATATCGTTAAATCCCTATTTTGACGAATCTGCCATTTCAAACTGTGATGGCTCCAGTTTAAATGACACCTATGGAGAAATAAATGTTAAAAGTTACTAACCGACACTGAAAATATTTGTCTACCCTGTTGTGATTGTCCCGTTCACACGTTATGATTTCTAAATTATTATCTGAAAAGTATCAAAACTTTAAGAGTTTTAATAAAGCATAAATGGTAATTGAAAAGTAAAACTACAAGATGTCTCCATGGCAACAGCAGGTTTGCGCTTTATGTTTATAAAGACAATAGGGATGTCAACCAGCAGAGATTCAGTTGAATCATTATTTGTTTGGTTTGAATACGGTGAGTTCCTCAAAGGAATGAATTCACATTTTCTGTGTAGAAGCAGCCTTTTAATAGAATTTCCAGAAAATGTACAATTTCACATTTTATGCCTTCTAACAAAACACTATAAATGAAATTTAAAAAGAAATGAAATTTAAAGTAATTGTATTTTGTTTCCTGTCTGTATGAAACATAATGTAAAAAAACAAACAAATACAGTTTGGGAAAAATGAATATGAGAGAAGAAAAACGACAAAAAGTTCAAATACCTATTCAGATACAGATTTAGGAATAAGACAATGTGGCGGCTGTAGCTCAATAATCTAATAATATCTGCTTTGTTTTAGTGATTAGTGGGGGGGTTCAGTGCCAACGTGTTACCCCCTCGCGTCCAGCCGGAGGGCGGAAGGACCGCGGTCATGTCTGTTTATGTCAGACAAAAATGTACCATGCAGTCCCAGAAAATCAATATTGAATTGAATCAATATTGAATCGAATCGTGAGGTTTTTAACCATACCCAGCCCTACTGTGTAGCTATTGTCATTATTCATACTGATGAAGTTCATATGTCACTGCTGTTCGTTCTGCTGCTGTCATTGCTGTCCATTCTGCAACAACACACAGCGGCCAGAAGCTTGTCTATGATCCCTTTCCTCATGAAAACATACAGAAGTAAGTCTGCAAGAGGACTTAAGCGAACAAACATGGCCGACAGGTTGCTGAGCGTCCAGGTATCTAAGATGTCATCCTTCGCCACGACCAAAATGATGGTGGGCAGGAACAGCAGCGTGTAAATAAGCAGCACCAGAACCAAAATTCCAACAATTCGGCGTTTTTCATCAGAGGGAACTCGGCTGGCAGACAGAGCTCTGATGGTCCCACCCAGGAAGAAAATCAACAGTGGAAGGGGAAGGAGCAGGAAGACGCCAATGATGATTTTCTCTGCCATATAACTACCCCCTAAAGATAAAGGGATGATAAAGGCGAGAGTAAGGACCCAGACCGCCACAGAGACCGCCACAGAGACCTTGATGGTTCGTCTGAAGCGATACCACAGTGGACAGGCGATGCCCAAATACCTGTAACACAAGATGGACGCTCAGTTTGTTTTCAAGCTTTTACAATTACATAATAACATGATGATCAGACATAGCTGCACACATTCTGCATATTCAGATAGTCACCTTTCGAGGGCGATACACACCATGAAGCCAATACTGGCAAACAGACTAATCAGATAAAAAATATGTCCAATCATCTTGTGATCTTCAGGTGCTGCCACTCCAACGATCATGGAGCAGAACTGAATGAGGTCAGAAATTAGAAGGTTGATGACGTAGATCGGAGCAACATGGTTATCTCGCACCTGAAAGACAACATTGTGAAAGTCAACAAGCAGTTCTGGGAGGAGGCAACAATATATCTGTTGAACATCCGTATCAATATTCGTCTTTTTGGCTGCTAGCTGCCTGTTGGCAATAAGACGACATTCACAGATAGCACTTACCGATGTTCATGAGTTGTGTCACGCCTGTACCCCAGACACTACACCTGGCTGTGAAACCCACCTTGGCACAGCCTTGTTAACACGACATTTGTGCTTCTTTTTATTGCCAACATTCTTCCTCGCTACAGAATAACCCCTTTTCCAAGGATCTGAATTGTATCGGCCCACAATTGAAACAGTGAGGCAATTATTAATGAGCACAAATAACTGTAATGCAAACTCAGATGGTATTGCATTACAATAATACCTTTTGATTAGATTTATGAAATGACCTGTAAATCACTTCTTAACCACAGCTAACGATCTCCTGAAACATCAACTTCTCAGTGGTGCCAAAGAAACAGTCAGGAGATGAACAAGGGCAGAGGGCTTCATCCTCTGGGGACCATCAACCTCTGCAAATATCACACTTGATTGCTTTTAATAGATTAAAAAGAAACAAAGAAATAATAAGGCCAAATAATTTTGAACAAATTACTCTGGTAAACTTGACGACTATTTTATGTTTTTCATCAAGTTGGAACTAAATCGTGCCTTTAACCTCACCAGTTTAAGAGAAAGCTGTCATGGAGCCACACATACAAACTGCATGTCTTAAGGATCCAATCAGTGTAATGTAAATGTTAATTATGGGGTAAATTATTTCTGTTAATTAACAAACAGATGCAGATCATTTACAGACACACATACTGTAATAAATCTCATTGATAATGTTCCTACCATAGAATAAAGAGCGTAGATGGCCAAGAGGGTCAAAGGAAGGCCGACAGAAATGATTATCCACGTCACCACATACATGATGCGATAGACTTTTTCATGATCATGATCATGATCATGGTCGACGGTTCTGTTTTCATCGTAGTCATAGGCAGTGTTGATGAAATCATAGATGTCGTCCTCCGAGGTGTTGGTAATGTTGAAATCTTCCATTCTCCAGAGTGAAACCTGTCGTTTGAGAGATCAGGTTATAGACAGGGAGCAAGTTTTTAAATATCTCCTGACATTGTTCAATATATCACTGAAGCAAACACCTCAGTACACCTATAGTTTACCCACAATCAAATCATATCAATATATTATATATTCAAAGCTGGATATCCATGACTGTTCGCTATCCTTACCATCTTTATATGTATGAAAAAAGTCCTACATTTTACCTTTTGAAAGCCGAAACACTCGACCAGACTGTGTTCCCTCCACCGTCTGCTGTTATGATCTTTGCATTCAACAGTCAGTATGTCAAGTTATAACATGCACTCTGATCCTGTTCATCAGCTCCTCCCTACTCCTGACAGAAGGCATGAATGTACAAGTTTTGGTTGACCTTTAGTTGATTGTTTTTTTACCACCGTATCCACACAGTGTCACACAGTATTCTCTATCAATCTACATCTGCAGACAGAAGCAGACTTTTAATCGAATTTACAGGAAATGTAAAATTTCTCATTAAACTATATATATTCTGTAATAAAATGTTAATTTTATATACTATTACAATCCCATATAATCTTCTTCTTTCCCAATTAATCTTTTTTTCCACTCACATTACACACAGGCGTGCACACACACAAGCGTGCACACACAGTGCAGAGCGAAGGGGCTGCCACACATGCTACAGCGCCTAACGAGCAGTGTTAGGCGCAGTATTTCACACCAACGTATTTCACACTAAAGTGCCTTGCTCAATGGCACCTCAGCAATGCCCAGGATGTGAACCAGCATTCTCCATCTGCCAGTCCACACCATACTTTTTTGGTCCCAGTGGGACTTTAACCAGCGACCTTCAAGTCCCCAAGCCAAGACTCTACGGACTGAGCTATTGCCGCCATATTGACAACAACTGCTCTGAACCACGGCCTTCAAATTAGCATGACTTCCACCAAAACACCAAAAATGACACTTACAGACAACACATTTAAAGTAATTGTATATTATTGTTTCCTGTCTGTGTGAAACATTATGGAAAAAGACAGAACAAATACATTTTTGGAAAAATGAACAACTAAATCAAAATGAATATGAGATAACAAAAAGGAAAAAAGTCCTAAAAACATGTGTGGACAAAGATTTAAGAAGAAAACGGCATGTAAGCTATGATTGAGCTCAATAATATAATATTATCCACTTTGTTTTAGTAATTACAGGATAATAATGATAGACGTTAAGAAAAATCTTTTTTTTACAGTCATGAAACAGTTTGCAAGGAATGCTGCTCAGGTGTGGACATCGGTGGCTCTTTAAATGAGTTAATAAGCCTTTAAGCTCTATATTTAATATGATGATATAAAGGCGGCCATTTTGTACCCGCCCTGATGAAGGTCTCAATGGCTGAAACACGGAGGCATGTTTTTACTGCTGTTTTGATTCAATAGCTTTGAGATATTAAATGCTTTTTAACACATTGCCCTCTTAAGTGCCTCAGAACATTTCCCAGCAGCCAGTGCTCCAACAGTACTGCTTACTTTTCTCTCCAGTGAGGTCGGGGTTAGTATCAGTAGATGACAGTATCTGTCCTGTCTATATCTTTTCTATTTGCCTACATTTCTTCTCCTGTTTTCTCTCACCTCTCTCTTTCTCCACCTACATGAAGCTGACTGTGTATTTGTTGTCATTATTCATACTGATGAAGTTCATATATCATTGCTCTTCGTTCTGCTGCTGTCATTGCTGTCCATTCTGCAACAACACATAGCGGCCAGAAACTTGTCTATGATCCCTTTCCTCATGAAAACATACAGAAGTAAGTCTGCAAGAGGACTTAGGCGAACAAACATGGCCGACAGGTTGTTGAGGGTCCAGGTATCTAGGGTTTCTTCCTTTGCTACGACCAAAATGATGCTCGGCAGTAGCAGCAGCGTGTAACTAATCAGCACCAGAACCAAAATTCCAACAATTCGTCGTTTTTCATCAGAGGGAACACGGCTGGCAGACAGAGCTCTGATGGTCCCACCCAGGAAGAAAATCAACAGTGGAAGGGGAAGGAGCAGGAAGACGCAGAAGATGATTTTCTCAGCCATATAACTACCCCCTAAAAATAAATGGAGGGTAAAGGCGAGAGAAAGGACCCAGACCGCCACAGAGACCGCCACAGAGATCTTGATGGTTCGTCTGAAGCGGTACCACAGTGGGAAGGCGATGACCAAATACCTGTAACACAAGATGGACGCTCAGTTTTAGTTTCTCAAGAGCTTCATAATTATACAGTAATATGATGGTCAGACACAGCTGCACACATACTGTATATACAGATAGTCACCTCTCCATGGCGATACACACCATGAAGCCAATACTGGCCAACTGACATAAAGAGTGAAAAAAATCTTCAATGTCATACTCCATGTCTGTTGCCATCTCAACGATCATACAGCAGAACTGAATGAGGTTGGAAATGAGAAGGTTGATGATGTAGATCGGTGCAACATGATCACCTCGCACCTGCAGGAAAACATTAGTAAATATAAACAAGCAGTTGTGAACAACAGGGAGGCAATCCTATGTTTGCTCTGTCAACTGTTATCAGCCTCACAGCAAATGAGATGGCAATTAGCAATTGCAGTCTGGGGGATGCAACAGCACCCTCATTCTTGACGTCAGTCTGCCAGTCCCAAATAGACAAGTCACCTTGACCAGTGACTCCATTGACATTTTCTGAACACTTCAGAATAAACCCATCTGTCGTAGGCATGTAAAAGATACACAGGCTATATTTCGGTAAAGTGTTGGTTTGACTTAGGTTTTGTTTATTTTAAGGCAACACATGCATCTCGCAACACCACCAACAAAACCTTGTGCACATTCTGCACAGCAGTCTGCAACCATTTCACTGGCTAGCTTCAATCCTGGATTAAGAAACGCCTCCTAACCGTTCCTTCCACTTCCTTTCCTTCTCTTTTTGTTTCTTCCCATTTCATTTTGATGTTTCTGTTGGTGGTTTAAAAGCAGCAAAGCACTGAACAAACATTAAAAGTTGCTCATGACGGTTTGATGTTTGTAACTAGATGTAGTTAGAAATCCTCTGCCCTGTCTTGCCTTATTTAAACAAATAATTAGGCCAAATCATGCTGTACAAATTACTCTGGCAAACTTGATGACTATTTTATGCTTTTCATCAATTTTGGAACCAAATGGTCTCATTTATAATGTACCTACCATAGAATAAAGAGCGTAGATGGCCACAAGGGTCAAAGGAAGGCCGACAGAAATGATTATGTATGTCACCACATTCATGATGCGAAGGACTTTTTCATGATCACTGTTAACATTTCTGTTGTTGATGTAATCATAGATGTCGTCCTGTGAGGTGTTGGTGTTAAAAACGTCCATTCTTCAGAGTGAAACCTGTCGTTTAAGAGATCAGGTTATAAACAGGGAGCAAGATTTAAAATATCTACCTGAAGTTGTTCAGTGATAAAACTAAGGCAAACACCTCAGTACACCTATAGTTTACCCACAATCAATTATATCGAACATGATCTGTATTATCAGTTTTATATATTAAAAGCTAGATGTTCATTATTGTTTGCAGTTCTCATCATCTTAACATGTAAAAAGTCACAGGATTTACCTTTAAAAGCTGAAACTCTCCACCTGACTGTTCCCTTCACCTGCGTCTGATGTCTTGTCCTCTGGTTCTTGTTAATGTGTTCCTTCTTTTCGAAGGAAGTGAGATGTAAGTATGCATGATAATGCATTTCTCCAACCGCCATCATTTCCTGGCCTAAGTTTTGAAATATCTCTGATAAACATATTCTTCAACAGTTCCTGTTCTGTAGTGGTTTAAACATGAAAAACATAAATATATATTTTAATGATCAACGTCACCATAGAAAAATAATGAAGCAGAACATAACGACATAATTATTTCTTGGTGCATTAAAATGTTGTAAAACGACTCCATCTTTCTTTTATATGATGTCGAGTTGTGTACTTACATTATCCCAAATGTTTCTAACAATGTTCAAAGCAGAGAAATCCACAAGTATGTTCAAGGTAACGGTGGCTGTCTGAAATCACTCACTCCTTCCCCGCTCCCGAGTCACTGCTAGGGGTGGTGAAAAAAATCGATAATCGATTAATCGCGATTATAATATTGACGATTATGAATCGATTATTAAATTTTCAAAGATCGATTAAAAAAATGTTTTATTATTTTTTTAATTGTAATACAAACTGGAGTCCTCCTCTTACTGGCTTCCGCTACATGGTCCACAGTCTGGAGCCAACATATGTTATTCCATCCCGGAGCTTTTTCACACTTAAATTGATTCCAAATCTTTACAAGGAGACAAAACTTTCCGTGCAAGAGTCCCTCAACTCTGCTCACAGGGCAGCAATAACCTGCGATGCCTGGACATCCAGAGCTGCAGTCTCATACGTGACCGTTACAGCTCATTATGTCAGCAGTTAATGGAAGCGAATGTCCTACATACTTCAGACGAGAGCAATGGATGATCGCCACACAAGCGCTAATATGTGTGAGTTTCTCAAAGCAATGGCAGACAAGTGGGGAACAGAAACACGACCTGGTTCTCGTCACCGACAATTCTTCTAACATGAGTCCAGCTGCTGAGCTTGGCAACTTTCTTTGAACAGTGAAAGACATTTAAACAAAGTAAAAAATAATTATTTGGATATTACAGTTACACTATACAATATTGAAGGTGCTGTGAGGTGTTACGCAAAAGAGAAATAAAATAATTCAGCAGCTAACTGATGTTAAATGGAAGATCAGTTATTGTTAATAATTGAAAATCGAATCGATAATCATTAATAATCGAAAATCGATTTGTAATCGAATCGAAACTTCAATAATTGGAATTGAATCGAATCTGGAAATTGGGCTGATTAACCACCCCGAGTCACTACATCCGGAGTCGGAGTCTGACATGCAGGACTATACAGGGAGCTCATCAGCAGAAAGAAAAAAGCCCTTTTGGACGCGACTCAGTTTGCCATTTGTCTCTCATGATGCAATGCATGATGGTAAATATTGCTTTGATTAGTGACCATCGGTTGGACACTTCTTTTTTGCGATGCATTGTGGGATACTCTGAATCCACTATATAGGGTATAATAATTCCCACTAGACATTCAGACAGCACTACAAAATGGCGCACTCACTATGTAGTGCACTATATATGGAGTAGTGAGTGATTTCGGACACAGCCTGTGTGTCTCATGTGGTTGCCTGTCTCTTCTTCCTGGAGAGGGGAGTCTGTCCCAGAAGCCCCGGGGTTCAGACGTCCCCTTTCCAGGAAAAAGACATTTGTCTCCCTCAAAAGCCTTAAAAGTGGTTGAGTGGTTAAAGTGCATGTAATATACGCAGCCAACTTTGGTTTGATTCTGGTCGGAGGTCATTTGCTGCAGGTCACATCCCCTCTCTTTCCCGTATTTCTCTCTCACATTTGTGGTAATGACAGAATGATGCGTTTTAAAGTTTCTAAATATTGGCTGCTCCCCTCCATCAGCCTCACAGTGGTTTGGTCCACTGCCAATCAACCTGCACCTTCTAAAAATAGCTCTTGTTTCTGTCTCCATAAACATTTCTGTAGATGTCCTGAGACTTCAGGTGTTTATTAGTCCAGAAGGTCTGGATCTGCACCGGCTCTCTCCTCCAGACCTGGAGGCTCTGCCCCCCCAACACTCCCTTAGCCACAGGCTTACTTCACTGGGAAAAGCTTTATGGGAAATAAGAGCAAGTAGAAATAAAATATCGGCCTACAAATGATGATTGATCTGGCGAATTGAAGTTTTGGGCTGTGAGTCAAAATATCACACACAAGTCGTCATGAGGTATAATTACAGTACTGTTGGGTTTTCATCAGTAATACTCAGTCTAATGGGAACATAGTTAGAAATCAGCTGTAGCTATGTTTGGTTTCTTCCACCGTATCAACACAGTGACACACAGTGCTGCCTGTTAATCTACATCAGCTTCATTTCCTGCCTTAAAACAGAAGTTCATATTTGGTTTCATCATGTCCTCATCTTCAACAATGACTCAGTAATGTCCAGCATACAACATAAAATTCTTACAAAGGGAGCAAGCAGCCCATTACAGAGTGCGTGCATACAAGGACTGATGTGGTTTTTTTCTTCTTTTGTTCTGAGTTTCAAACGCTCCCTGTAAGCTTCAAATGGCAGCTGTACTTTGCTTGTAGGTTTTGGAAAAACAAAAAAATGATCCTGCATGGATTTCTTTAACTGTTTCTGTCTGTTCTTCACTTTTCTCTCCTTCCTCCTCTCCTGTTTGTTTTAACTCTAACCCAACTATCAGTCTCTTTTTTTTTTTAAACTTTACTCAGTCTGCTGTAAAGACGACTAAATGTGACCATTGCTCTTTTTACTGCACTACATTTACCTGACAGCTCCACAGATTCAATATTACACATAAAACATGTGAATGGTTTATAAAATACGGTACAGTGTTACAGATGAACAACCGACAATCATCTCTGCCTCGATGATGACAACACTCACATACTTCTTACACATTAAGGCATCAATAATAATATTTTAATCATATAGAAAGGAACAACTTTTCTGAATGATTAGTACTTTTACTTTTCAGTCCTGTAGTGACGCCTTCAATGCAGGACTCTGACCGACTGCTGCTGAATACTTCCTCTACCGCTGTTCACTGGAATCATGAGCAGGTTTCCTTTTTTTAAAACTTTATTGAACATCAAGAGCAAAAACGACAGTCAGGGATTTTTTGATGACATCACAGTGACATCACTACAAGCTATTAAACACAAAATACTTCGTAGAGCAAATTCCTTGTACACTCGTCTGGTGATTTAAAGTGATTCTGATTCGATGGTAGTTGGTACTTTCTCTCTCTTTCTCTGCCTACATGAAGCTGACTGTGTATTTGTTGACATTATTCATACTGATGAACTGCATACGTCACTGCTGTTCGTTCGGCTGCTATCATTGCTGTTCATTCTGCAACAACACACAGCAGCCAAAAGTTTGTCAATGATCCCTTTCCTCATGAAAACATACAGAAGTAAGTCTACAAGAGGACTCAACCGCCGAAACCCAAAAGACAGGGACTTGAAGGTCCAGCCAGCAAATGTGTTTGCCTTTGTCAGGTACTGAATGCTTGTAGGCAGGAACAGCAGCGTGTAGATAAGCAGCACCAGAACCAAAATTCCGACAATTCGTCGTTTCTCATCTGTGGGAACACGGCTGGCAGACAGAGCTCTGATGGTCCCACCCAGGAAGAAGATGAACAGTGGGAGAGCAATAAGCGAGAAGATGCCAAAGGGGATTCTTGTGACCTTAGCTTTAACCCCAAAAATTAGAGGGACGGAAAAGGCAAGAGAAAGGACCCAGACCGCCACAGAGACCGCCACAGTGATCTTGATGGTTCTTCTGAAGCGGTACCACAGTGGGAAGGCGATGACCAAATACCTGTAACACAAGATGGACGTTCAGTTTCAGTTTCTCAACAGCTTCATAATCACTATATATAATAATAAGATGGTCAGACACAGCTGCACACATGCTGCATATTGAGATAGTCACCTTTCCAGGGCGATACACACCATGAAGCCAACACTGGCATACAGACATAAAAGTTGAAAAAATGTTCCAATGTCAGGCGTCGTCTTTGTTGCCACCCTAGCGATCATGCAGCAGAACTGAATGAGGTCGGACATTAGAAGGTTGATGACGTAGATCGGAGCAACATGATTACTTCGCACCTGTAAGAAAACATTAGTGAATGTAAACTAGCAGTTCTGAACAACAGGGAGGCAACGAAACATCTCATATCTGATGTGATGTCTTTATTGATATCTACCTCTGTTATCTGATGACACAGGTAGCAGTTACCAATATTTATTTGAAGTGTCACATCGATTTTGCGCCGATACATTCATGAGCTGCTGGCTCAGGACACCCTTCACATTACACTGATAATCTTGGACGACCTTCAGGACCAACCGAGCTCCTCAACCAGATTTCTCTGTTTGTTTCAAGGGGCCAATCAGGATTAAATCTGGTGATACATGGAGGTTGGGCATACAATGATTTCATCACTTGCTCACCATTCCACCACTCTACACACAGTTAACTTCTGTTCTTATTTTTAAAAAGCCAGTGTAGTGTTTAACACCGATGTTCCCATGAACTTATTAGTTGGTGGGAAAACTTAATAAATCAGACTTTTAACCAGTGTTATGTACAAATATTCTGAACACTTATTCCAGTCTAGCCCAAAAATAAATGTAAAGCTGTTGAACCAGTTGAAGTAAAGATGTTTGGAGCTAGAACACTCATTATTTATTTACTTTTGACATGGTCCAAGTTCAAATTTGGGGCCTGGTGCCATTTTGTGATTTTAAACATTTCCCTGCCTGAGAGTAAAATGAGTAAAAAACTCATTCTAGTTCTTTGTTTACATATTCACACTAGCTTTGTGCAGATTAAATAGTCAGAATAAGAGTCTATTTGAATAGCATATTATATAAAATGCAATCAACTTGCTTGATTTCCAAGTTTAAAATTAAAATTAGGTCTTCATGGATTTGAAATCTCATTTATAAGGTACCTACCATAGAGTGAAGAGCGTAGATGGCCATGAGGGTCAAAGGAAGGCCGACAGAAACGATTATACACTGCAGCACAAACATGTTGGACCAGAATTTTCTCTTATCATCATCGCTGACCGTTCGGTTTTGTTTGTGGTCATATGCATTGTTGATGTAATCATAGATGTTGTCCTGTGACGTGTTCGTAGTGTTAAAAACGTCCATTCTTCAGAGTGAAACCTGTCGTTTGAGAGATCAGGTTATAGACAGGGAGCAAGATTTTAAATATCTACCTGACATTGTTCAGTGATATCACTAAAGCAAACACCTCAGTATACCTATAGTTTACCCACAATCATATCATATCAAACATGATCTGTAATGTTAGTTTTATATATTAAAAGGTAGATGTTCATGATTGTTTGCAGTTCTCATCATCTTTACATGTAAAAAGTCACAGGATTTACCTTTAAAAGCTGAAACTCTGCACCTGTTCCCTTCACCTGCGTCTGATGTCTTGTCCTCTGGTTGTTGTTAATGTGCTCCTTTCCTTTGGAGGAAGTGAGATGTAAGTATGCATGATCATGCATTTCTCCAGCCCCCACCCTCTCCTGGCCTAAGTTTTCAAAAGATCTCTGATAAACATTTTCTTCAACAGTTCCTGTTCTGTAGTGGCTCAAGCATGAAAAACATATATA
>CAEMYA010000231.1:268019-283022 GCA_903131615.1 Diplodus sargus | reverse complement strand
CCCCAACAGTGAAGTGAAATATCTGGAGGAGGTCACCTCTGGATCACTGCTGCAGTCAGGCTGATAAACAGGATTGAAGATAAATCCACTTCTTCATCCCACAAATTCCAAAGTAATCTCTGAGCTTTCCTCCCGTCACTAAACGGCTCCGGATCAAAACAGAATTTGATGTGACTCCAAGTGGTCATTCGTCCAGAAGGTCTGGATCTGCACCAGCTCTCTCTAGACCTGGAGGCTCTGCCCCCCCAACACTCCCTTAGCCACAGGCTTACTTCAGTGGGAGAAGCATTATGGTAAATAAGAGCAAATAGAAATAAAATATCTGCCTACAAATGATGATTGATCTGGTGAATTGAAGTTTTGGGCAGTGAGTCAAAATATCACACAGAAGTTGTTATGAGGTATAATTACAGTACTGTTGTGTTTTCATCAGTGATACTCAGGCTAATAGGAACATAGTTAGAAATCAGCTGTAGTAGTCTTTGGTTTCTTCCACCGTATCTGCACAGTGACACACAGTGCTGCCTGTTAATCTACATCAGCTTCATTTCCTGCCTTAAAACAGAAGTTCATATTTGGTTTCATCATGTCCTCATCTTCAACGATGACTCAGTAATGTCCAGCATACAACACAAAACTCCTACAAAGGGAGCAAACAGCCCATTTCAGAGTGCATGCATACAAGGACTGATGTGGGTTTTTACATTTAAAACAGCTCTTTTGTTCTGAGTTTCGAACACTCGTATAAAACATGTGACTAGTTTATAAAATACGGTACAGTGTTACAGATGAACAACCGACAATCATCTCTGCCTCGATGATGACAACACTCAAATACTTCTTACACATTAAGGCATCAATAATAATATTTTAATCATATAGAAAGGAACAACTTTTCTGAATGATTAGTACTTTTACTTTTCAGTCCTGTAGTGACGCCTTCAATGCAGGACTCTGACCGACTGCTGCTGAATACTTCCTCTACCGCTGCACACAGGAATCATGAGCAGGTTTCCGTTTTTTAAAACTTATATATAATAATAATATTTTAATGATATAGAAAGGAACAACTTTTCTGAATCATTAGTACTTTTACTTTTCAGTCCTGTAGTGACGCCTTCAATGTAGGACTCTGACCGACTGCTGCTGGATACTTCCTCTACCACTGCACACTGGAATCATGAGCAGGTTTCCTTTTTTTAAAACTTTATTGAACATTGAGAACAAAGTCAGGATGTCTTGTCCTCTGGTTCTTGTTAATGTGTTCCTTCTTTTCGAAGGAAGTGAGATGTAAGTATGCATGATCATGCATTACTCCAGCCCCCACCCTCTCCTGGCCAAAGTTTTCAAAAGATCTCTGATAAACATTTTCTTCAACAGTTTCTGTTCTGTAGTGGTTCAAGCATGAAAAACATATATATATTTATTATGATTGACATCAACATAGAAATATAATGGAGCAGAAAATAACGACATAATTACTTATTAGTGCATTGAAATGTCTTGAAACGTCTCCATCTTTCTTTTACACACTGAACAAAAATATAAACGCAACACTTTTGTTTTTGCTCCCATTTTTCATGAGCTGAACTCAAAGATCTAAAACATTTTCTATATACACAAAAGAACCATTTCTCTCAAATATTGTTCACAAATCTGTCTAAATCTGTGTTAGTGAGCACTTCTCCTCTGCTGAGATAATCCATTCCACCTAACAGGTGTGGGATATCAAGATGCTGATTAGATGGCATGATTATTGCACAGGTGTGCCTCAGGCTGGCCACAATAAAAGGCCACTCTGAAATGTGCAGTTTTGCTTTATTGGGGGAGTCAGAAAACCAGTCAGTATCTGGTGTATTTGCCTCACATCTCCTTCACAGAGAGTTGATCCAGGTCTTGATTGTGGCCTGACAGGCAAGACAGCACAGGTGGGTAATTAATAAACTTTATTATCAAACTAATTTAATCTGTTGAGTGCTTCACAGAAATTATATTATTATAATTATATAATTCTTACTTTTTTTATTTATTTATTTATTTTAAGGTGCATGCATACCTGAGAGAGGCCATCTTAGAAAGGATGCCCTGTATGTACTGGAGGACCAACCAGGCTCGCTTCCCTGCTGTTGCTCGTGTTGCACGCAAGTACCTGACTGCACCCTGCAGCACTGTCGACAGCGAAGGGCTGTTCAGCACTGTTGCCCACATCATCGATGAGAAGAGAAATCGTATACATTGTGACAATGCTGAAATCCTTGTTTTCATACAGAGAAATCTACCTCTCACACATGAGGACATGGGTAAAAAGAAATTGGCCAGTCATATGGACCAGTCAGCATCAGTCTTCTTGGAGCTTCATTTGTTGCACTTTAAAGGAGAGCTATGTTAAAATTGTTACTCACACGAAAGAGCAGGGCGGATTGAGCCCAGTTTATAATTTAATGATTGTGTTATTTGCCAAGTTATGGCCAGTTCTCATTCACTGAACTTGGAATAAAGAGGACCATGTTTGTTTACTACTCTGGACTAAAGATATGCAGGGCGGATCGAGCTCCCTCGGAAGGTGTTCCTGGCATGTACCGTCGGGAGGAGACCCCGAGAAGGACCCAGGACACGCTGGAGTGACTATGTCGCTCGGCTGGCCTGGTAACGCCTTGGGATCCTCCCGGGAAGAGCTGGAGGAAGTGTCCCTGCTCAGACAGCTGCCCCCGCAACCCGGCCCTTGAAAAAGCCGAAGAAGATGGATGGATGGTGTTAATTCCACAATAGGACATATGTTATGTTATTACCTAATAGTTTTTGTGTAAAAAGCCGGCATATATCGGTATCGGGTGAAATCGAAATCGGTATCGGAAATTAAGAGTTGGACAATATCGGATATCGGCAGCAAAGCCAATATCGAGCATCCTTATATCCTTATATATATATATATATATATATAGATAGATAGATAGATAGATAGATAGATATATTTATAGATAGATAGATATATTTATAGATGAATATAGATATAGATATTTCAATTGATTGATATTGATAACAATCAATTGATATTTCAATGATCGACTTCACCATAGAAAAATAATGGAGCAGAAAATAACAACACAATTATTTCTTGGTGCATTAAAATGTCTTAAAATGACTCCACCTTTCTTTTATATCTTGTCGAGTTGTGTACTTACATTATCCCAAATGTTTCCGACAGCGTTCAAACCAGAGAAATCCACACCTCTACTCAAGGTAACGATGGCTGTGTCCCAAATCACTCACTCATTCCCTGCTTCCTAGTCATTACATAGGATGTGCGAAAGGACTGTGGATTGGCACTGATTAACTGTGTTGAGCAAGAGACAGCAGGGAACGCTGTTTGGAGAGAGAGAGAGCAAATGCTGCCGGTCAGAGACTAATCGATTCACCATGACTGTGTGCGTGCTGCCGTGAGACCTGTAAGTTGATTACTTACGTTGTCAGTTCACTAGTGCTGTCATTTTATTTGTATTAGTTGAAACTTATTGGCACCTCGCTCGTTCTTACCAGCTAAAGTGCACATGGTTGTTGTTAATTGATTAGCTGGTGATAGTTGTCCGTGTGAATTTGTATTTAAGTTAATGAGTGCATTGTTTATGTGTAAATTGGTTACACTGCACATATTATCCAGAAATGTGTGTGTATATCACATATATTTAAGCATATGAGAGTGTGTATGTGTGTGTGCATGTGTATATATGTATGCATATGCAATGTGGGAGACATAATGTTTTTTTATTTCTCTTGACAGAACCACACACACACACACACACACACACACACACACACACACACAGAGAGAGAGAGAGTTATGTCCAGAGTACTGTTGCTCAATAGCATTAAACAGTCAAACTAAAAGAGAGGTGTCAGGATCCGCGTTTTAATAGACATACCTGGGGCGAAGCTGGAAATCAGGATCAGCCACGCAAAAAGACTTTATACAGCCGTTTAATACAGCGCTCACTAACATAGAGTCCGACATAGTGGACTATACAGGGAGCTCATCGGCAGAAAGAAAAAAGCCCTTTCGGACACTCAGTCTGCCATTTGTCCCTCAGCGCAATGCATTATGGTAAATATTGCATGGTTAGTGACCACCAGTGGCTTTTCGCAATGCATTGTGGGATACTTTGAGTCCACTATATAGAGTAAAATAATTCCCACTAGACATTCAGACAGCACTACAAAAAGGCGTACTCGCTATGTAGTGCACTATATACGGAGTAGTGAGTGATTTCGGACACAGCCTGTGCGTCTCATGTGGTTGCCTATCGCTACTTCCAGGAGAGGGGAGTCTGTCCCAGAAGCCCCGGGGTTCAGATGTCCCCTTTCCAGGAAAAAGACATTTGTCCCCCTCAATAACCTTAATACTGAAAACATTTCATTTTACAGGTCACCTCCGGATCACTGCTGCAGTCAGGCTGATAAACAGGATTGAAGATAAATCCCCTTCTTCATCCCACAAATTCCAAAGTGATCTCTGAGTTCTCCTCCCGATGCTCACTGGCTCCGGATCAAAACAGAAACTGATTAGACGAGTGTTCTTTCATCCAGAAGGTCTGGATCTGCACCGGCTATCTCCAGACCCGGAGGCTCTGCCCCCCTCCTCTGGTGAATTGAAGTTTTGGGCAGTGAGTCAAAATATCACACAGAAGTAGTTATGAGGTATAATAACAGTACTGTTGTGTTTTCATCAGTTATACTCAGTCTAATAGGAACTTAATTACAAATCAGCTGTAGTTGTCTTTGGTTTCTTCCACCGTATCAGCACAGTGACACACAGTGCTGCCTGTTAATCTACATCAGCTTCATCAGTTGGTATTTGGTTTCATCATGCCCTCATCTTCAACAATCACTCAGTAATGTCCAGCAAACACAAAACTCTTACAAAGAAAGCAAACAGCCCATTCCAAGTGTCTGCATACAAGGACAGATTTATTTTTAACATTTAAAACAGCTCTTGTTCTGAAACGCATAAAACACGTGACTAGTTTATAAAATATAGTGCAGTGTTCCAGATGAACAACCGACAAATACAAATACTTCTTACATATTAAGGCATGAATAATATTAATTTCATTATATAGAAAGGGAAACATCGAGAACAAAAACAACAGTCAGGGATTTTTTGGTGACATCACAGTGACATCACTACAAGCTATTAAACATACTGAATAAAGCAGATGAAATTAATATTTAAAATATTTTTTTTAGAGTAGAAAACAGTTTTACTGTTTAGTCAAAGGCTAAAAATGAAGCTTCATGATTGGACGTTGTATGAATATGTGTAAATATAATAAAGTTGATTACATTGAAGTCATTATAGCAGAGGACTAATCAGTACAGTCGAACACGATCATAAGGAAGGCAACATTCAGAGTCAACATGTTGAGTAATAAATGTGCTGACATCACTACAAAGTGACAGAAATCTTCAGTTCACTAAAATAACAAACTTCCTTTTTTTATTTCTGGACCAACAAAGAGCTGAATTGAAATTTAATACAATAAGAACAGAAAAAATGAAAGTACAATCAAGAAAAAATCAGCAGAAACAAATTGAGAGTTGCAGATTATTCAGTCTGTTCCCAGTTTGATGTCAGACTGATTTGACATCATCTCTACTAATGCAAACATGTCAGACTGATCACATTTGTATTTGTTCATTAAATTAAAAATTCTTAATTGGACTCTTTCAATTCGCCATTAGTTTCTGACTTTTGTACCTGATCATTGCTGCTTGAAAATCCACCAGCTCCATGAATTTTACAGCCTTTCACTGACTCAGCAGCCGAACTGGTTCTTGATCACTAGTGAGTTTAGCAACATGGATGTCAGACATCAGCCAGACCCACCTCCATAGAGTCCAGCAGATCCCATTTATTATGTTTTATGTATTTGTTTTGCCCAGGGCAGATTCCTTGTACACTTGTCTGGTGATTTAAAGTGATTCTAATTCGATGATAGTTGGTACTTTCTATCTCTTTCTCTGCCTACATGAAGCTGACTGTGTATTTGTTGACATTATTCATACTGATGAACTGCATACATCACTGCTGTTCGTTCGGCTGCTATCATTGCTGTTCATTCTGCAACAACACACAGCAGCCAAAAGTTTGTCTATGATCCCTTTTCTCATGAAGATATACAGAAGTAAGTCTGCAAGAGGACTCAACCGCCGAAAAGCGTATGACAGGTACCAGAGGTTCCAGTCACCCAAGGCGAATTCCTTTGCCAGGAAGGAAATTACAGTGGGCAGGAACAGCAGCGTGTAAATAAGCAGCACCAAGACCAGAACTCCAACAATTCGTCGTTTTTCATCAGAGGAAACACGGCTGGCAGACAGAGCTCTGATGGTCCCACCCAGGAAGAAAATCAACAGTGGGAAAGGAAGAAGGAAGAAGACACCAATGGAGATTTTCCAGACCGTCTTACTAAACCAAAAACGTAAAGGGTGGACAAAGGCAAGAGTAATGACCCAGACCGCCACAGAGACCGCCACAGAGATCTTGATGGTTCTTCTGAAGCGGTACCACAGTGGGAAGGCAATGACCAAATACCTGTAACACAAGATGGATGCTCAGTTTCAGTATCTCAAGAGCTTTATTATTACACACATACTGATAGTCGGATAGTCACCTTTCCAGGGCGATACACACCATGAAGCCAACACTGGCCCACCCACTTAAAACATGAAAAAATACTTTAATGTCAGGCCTCATCTGTGTTGCCATCTCAGCGATCATGCAGCAGAACTGAATGAGGTCGGAGATGAGAAGGTTGATGACGTAGATTGGAGCAACATGATTACTTCGCACCTGCAGGAAAACATTAGTAAAAGTAAAGGACCAGCTGTAAACAACAAGGAGGCAATGATGCATCTCATATCTGATATGATGTCTGTATTGACTTGTCAACAGACATCTTCCTGTTGGCAAATAAGATGTCACATATAGTGGTATTGGATCAACCACCCACAAGTGGCCCAACAACAACAACAACTCTGAAACTCAGAACTCACACTTGTCTTTAACAACGCTGTAAGGACAGTCCCACACAGAGTTTAAAAGCCTGCAACTCCTCGCCAGTTAGTTAGAACTAATGAAGCTTTGTGGATGAGTTGTGAAACGTCTTCAGCAAACTGAAACAAGTCCAGTTGCGTATGATACAGCACTAAGAATCACACTTTATTGTTTTTAACTTTAAAAAATTGGGGTGGGAGGAAGTCATGCTATGCAGGGTCGAGGTGAAGTCTGAACAAATGAGTCTTGAGTCTTTTGTGGAAGATGGTGAGTGACTCTGCCGTCCTGACATCGGTCTGGAGTTTGTTCCACCACTGAGGCACCAGAACAGAGAGGAGTCGAGTCGCGACTTCGCTGAGCAACCTTTGTTTGCTCTCAGCGATGGCGGTACCAGCCGGCCAGCTGATGTCGTAGAGCGAAGTGCTCTCACTGGGACGTGCGGTCTGACGAGTGTTTTGAGGTAGATGGGTGCAGTTCTGTTGACAAAGGCCACCACCATCGTCTTAAATCGGATGCGGGTCGCAACTAACTTCAACAGTCTAAGAGAAGGTTGGAATGGAGCCACACATACAGACTGCATGTGTTAAGGGTCCAATCAATGATGTAAATGTTAATTATGAGGTAAATTGCTCTTGTAAATTAATTGAAACAGATCAAGATTCTTTACAGATACAGACTGTAGGAAATGTAATTTATAATGTACCTACCATAGAACGAAGAGCGTAGATGGCCATGAGGGTCAGAGGAAGGCCGACAGAAATGATTATGCATTCTACCACAAACATGATGAACTTGACTTTTCTCTGATACTCATCGGCAATTGTGCTGTTTTTATTGTAGTCAGTGGTGATGTTGCTGTTATTATAACTGTTGTCCTGTGAGGTGTTGTTAATGTTGACATCTTCCATTATTCAGAGTGAAGCCTGTTGTTTGAGAGATCAGATCATTATAGACTGGGAGCAAATTTTTAAAAATCTACCTGACATTGTTTAGTGATATCACTAATGCAAACACCTCAGAATACCTACAGTATACCCACAATCATATGAATATATATATATTCAAAACAAGATATTCCTGACTGTTCTCATCATCTTTATATGTAATAGAAAATATCACAAATTTTACCTTTGAAAGCTGAAAGACACCACCTGACTGTTCCCTTCACCAGCGTCTGATATTTTGACCTCTGGTTCCTGTTAATGTTCTTTCTGTCTGACGGAAGTGAGATATAAGCTGGTGTTTGATGCATGATTATGCATTACCCCAGCCGCCACCATTTGCTTATTTAAGTTCTGAAAAGCCAGCAAGCAAGATTATTTGTTCTTAAGAGTAGAAAACTGTTGTTTCGTGTAAGACTAAAAGTAAAACTCTGTGACTGGAAGATTTATCGATGTGTGTAAAGAAAATCAAGTTAATGACATTGAGCTCATTATGTGTAGCAGATGACTAATCGGTACAATCGAACATGTTTGTGAGGAAGACAACATTCAGAGTCAACTTGTTGAGTAATAAATGTGCTGACATCATTACAAAGTGACGAAATCTTCAGTTCACTTACATAACTACTTCTTGTTTATACATCTGGACTGACAATGAGCTGAACTAAAATGTACACAAATAATAAAACAAACAAAAAAAACTTGGAAAAACTGACAAAAACAATTAGAAAAACAGTCCAGTAATGAATTTTCCATGGATGCAAAATTTTATCTTGAGAGCCTTACGGACACAAATGTTGCAAGACAAAGTTCAGTTTTGGACTCAAAGTTGAATACATTTTTACCTTTTAGTCTAAAAGACACTTTCCCTCTAATTGTGTGATTAAAACTAATTTATCTCAGAGTCTCAGATTAAGATCAAATGACACACTGATGCATCAACAGGATCTTTGTTCATTTTCTGTGTTAACACTGTTTTCCTGATGCCAGCCACTCCCTTTGTCATCACTCTTCTGATTGGTTTGTCTCTTCAAGGAGAGGCTTTAAAGATGTCTTCCTGTCTGATTGCTGTTTCTGGTCTTTTTTGGTTTCCTGGATGTTTCAATCTGTCTGATCTCATGTTCATTATTGACCTCTGCAGTCCCTCCTTCTGTGATGTAGAGCCAGCTGGCCAATCACAGCTACACATTGCATATATTAATGAAAAGAGAGAGTGATCAGCTCCCTCCCGTGGTCAGTATTAGTAGCTGCAGCACTCTCAATGCAACATTGGTTATAGAAATACACACAACAGCGTGCTACCATTTCCTGTTTCAAATATGTTTATTGGGAAACCAATCACTTTACAGAGAAATTAACAGTCAACAGTTATGTTTCCTTTGTTTTTTACAGAAGGCATACTACCATTTCCTGTGACTCTGAATAAAGTGAATAAAATACACCCACCAAATTAAAGGTGCTGTCTGTGTTTCAGTGTGTGGCTGCAACACATTTCAGTCCTATAAACTACAGAGAGGAAGCCTTTTAAAGGCACAATGGGCTGTTTAAAAAAAGAGAAGTCTGTCCAGCAGGAGGGAGCAGAGGGTGGGACTAACTATTTTGCATTTATATGTTTGACTCTGTATACACCCGTATATGTACATACATGTTGTTTATTCACAAGCTCTGTCTGTGATGAACTGCACTGCAGCACAGTAAGTTCCTCTATATGAGGGGAAGAGAACTGTAGAGAAAGAGGAACAGGATGGT
The DNA here is from genome assembly GCA_903131615.1 of Diplodus sargus. Classification (NCBI taxonomy): domain Eukaryota; kingdom Metazoa; phylum Chordata; class Actinopteri; order Spariformes; family Sparidae; genus Diplodus; species Diplodus sargus. The sequence goes on along the minus strand of CAEMYA010000231.1, from coordinate 273,284 downwards.
GAGAGATTCTCTCACAGGGATTGACATTGTTATTTAATAACTGCTTAATGTTTCTCAACAAACAAACATTTTGTTTTTTATTTTTAGAAAATGCAGATAATGACTAAGGCTTCGTCTTTGTGAAAGTACCAGGATTGCAGCATCTTGCAGGTAAGGAAACCAGCCCCTTCCCAGATTCCCTATATTTGTTGGTGGATGTTCAAAATGTATGATGTCTGATTTTTTAATTTAACAGTGTTAACATTTTGTGAGAACTGCCTGAGTCGAGTTGAAAAGATGTATGGTACCTGTGAATCTTTTAAACTGTAAAGGATCAGCAGTTCCATGTTCCTGTACTCTTTTAATTAAATCACCCTCACAGCACTTTTCTGTACCATCTACTTACTAGTCCGTCTTTATAGGCCGACTTTAATTACAAACTATTTTAACTCTATCTTTACAACTTGTACATTGATCAGTTTACAGAAAACCTGTATAGTAATTTTTTAGTAAAAGGTTTCTTAGTGGTGCTGACGTTTGAGTCAAGTGATCATGATGTTGTTTATAGCCTATAACACTTTTTACTGCTAGGAATTTAAAACGTTTTAAAAAACCACAGAGTGATGTTCATCTGTGAAGCAGCCTTTCTGAAACAGTCGTTCCGGCTCGGTGTGTCTGAAAGGACGGCCCTCCCAGCAGCCACCCTAGCTGTCGAGACAATGTCTGGCCAACAAAACAGAACTATAAAATGCAACTGGAGCTAATTAGCAGCAATTTGGGTTCCAACTGAATAGCTAGGAAGAGCCAGCAAATCTCACTGAGGCTCTGTGCAAGATTTGCATGAAGACAGCAAGACATGGTGATACTTAAGAAAAAATTACATAATAACATGTTAGAAATGTGAATGTAAGATAAGATAAGAAATAAGATGGCACCGTAGAGGGAGGGTCACGTGCCGAGACCTGCACAGTTTTATTTAGTGTCTTTTTAAGATATGAGTTAATTTTACTCTGTGTTTTTTTCTTCACTCTTATTATTGGTATTATTACACATTATATTTTTATATACACTTTATTTACTATTTACCATTTCTGTGTTGGAGTCTTTGCCACTTGTGCAATAATCTATTTGAATGCTAACTTTTGTTGTAAAGAGCTTTGAGTAGTCGCTAAGACTACAAAAGGGCTATGTAAGTTCAATGCATGTACCATTTAACAACCCAAGCTTTTGTTCAAACCATTGTTATCTTCTTAATATCAGTGATACCAACCTAGGTTTTACTTGGTATCAGATCATAAAGGAAATCAGTGATATCACATATGAGTACTCTGTCCAGAACTCTTGCTGTTGCTAACGCTAACCCTTCATTACAGTCACAATGTTGGAAGAGGACCTTTTGAACACACTAGAGGATTTGAGAGACTTAGAATTTGAAAAGTTCAAATGGTATTTAAAGCAGCCTGGAATTCAGGAAGGCTACAAAACTATCAAGGCATCAAAGTTGGAGAAGGCAGAAAGATGGAACACTGTGGATCTGTTGGTGACCTACACACTTCATGGAGCTCTGCAGGTGACCAAGAAGGTTTTGGAGAAGATAAACAGGAATGATCTGTCTGTCAGACACCAGCTCAGGAACAAAAAGTCAGTACCATCTTTTTTTGCAAGTTTTTGTAATTGTTACAATGCTAGTAAAGATTAAAGTGTATTACAGTATGGAAGCTCATTGCATTCGCCAAAAAATAAAAGTCATGGTTGTTATTTTTCATTACAATGCAATTATTTGCTGGTAAATCTTTGGTCACTAAGCCCAACAACTTTGCAGACCAAGTCCACCACTTCATGGCAACAATACTGCCTGATAGCTGTGCCTCTGCCTCTCCCCAGCAGAACAGTGCACCCAAACAAACCACAAAAAAACGGCTCAGGAATTGCCGCATATTCCAACTATCTCCCTCCTTCAGGCGTTCCAACTGGTCAGGTTGGACAGTCGAAAGTTGCTGTGCTCAGTGAACTTCTCAAAAGTTGTCTGCTCGTAATCCATTTAGCAAGAAAGCCAAAAGAATAACCATTACATTAGAAAAAAGGTAGTTAGAAAAATTTGGAAGAGCTACCAGACACTAGATCCTTGTCCAATCCATGGAGGTTACCCTGTAAATCAGACTTGGCCCTGATCCTTTGAGGTACAGACACAGGACCTCCAGGAGTATCCTGTGGGGTCTGGTACCAAGAAGTTGATGACAGATCCTATAAGTCCTTTTGAGGTTGTGAGGTCTTCCGTGGATTGAACTTAGTCTAGCTTGTCCTTGAAAATATTGATTAGTTTGGGATCTGGGGGATTTGGAGGCAAGGTTGAATGCCTCAAGCTCTATGTCATGCATTATTCTGCTTGGGGGGGACCAATGCCATCAGAGAGTGTTGATGCTGTGTGGGGTGGTCTTGGGTAGTTTGCAACAGTGTTTGGTTGGGTGATTCATGTCATCCTTATGAATGCCAGGACCACAGGTTTCCCAGCAGATAGTTGCATTTTAATGAGATGATCAAAGTTTTTCCTGTTTACTTTTATTTCAACTTTGAACTTAGACTTGGATTTGGTGTATGACTTGTGACTTTTGAGAAATTTGGGGATTTTGGGAAATGCTAGACATCTATAGAGTAAAGTGGGGTTCTTGTGACGGTGGATTTTGCTGCATTAGGTGTTTCCATCCTCTTTTGACAGCACCATCAGACCTGCTGCTCACCACTGCTAGTTACAGCTGCCAAGAAGTCATTGGCTTCTAATAGGCAGGTATATACAGTATATAGAAGCCGAGGCAGGACCTTGTTTACTGCAGAACTGTGATCAGGCTGATTACGGCACAAATTTTCAATGCAGATGGAGTCCCCACAAAGGCAAAACTCCAACCCTGATGATCTTTATTGTGTGTTCCTTCAGAAAGTGATTCTGCAGGTTCTCAACATCAACTTCAATCTAACCTTCAAAACAAGTTCCAGTGTGTGTCTGAGGGGATCGCTAAAGCAGGAAACCCAACCCTTCTGAATCAGATCTACACAGAGCTCTACATCACAGAGGGAAGGACTACAGAGGTAAATGGTGAACATGAGGACCAGAAAAAACAATCAGACAAGAAGACATCTTGAAAGCCTCACCTGGAAGAGGCAAACCAATTAGAACAGTGATGACAAAGGGAGAGGCTGCCATGGGGAAAACAGTCCTAACACAGAAGTTCACTCTGGACTAGGCTGAAGACAGAGCCAACCAGGACATACGGTTCACATTTCCATTCACTTTCAGAGAGCTGAATGTGCTGTAAGAGAAAAAAGTTCAGCTTGGTGGAACTTGTTCATCACTTCTGCACTGAAACCAAAGAAATCTGCAGCTTTGAAGAGTGGCCAGCTGACAGAGACCGGAAGTAGTTCACAAATCAATCAGGAAACAGTCCACTACATCAAGGAGAAGATCAGTAAGAATCTGTCTCCAGAGAAAAGCGTCAATCTGTTTCACTGTCTGAGTGAACTAAATGATCCATCTCATGTGGAGGAGATTCAAAGGTACCTGAGCTATGGATTAATCTTAACCCTTTAGGCGCCAGGGTCGCAAATTTGCGACACCCCGCGGTACTGAACAAAACAGCTGTTTTTTCTGAATAGAGTGTTACATGTTGTTCATACTCCCCACCACTAGTTGGCAGACATCCTGTACTAAGACCTTAGCTCTGAAAAACGTCATGCTTCAATGCAAAACATTCGAAGAAGTCCCATCCAAACTGTTGGGTGAGAGTGGAGACAGAGCGCCACGAAGTTACTTTGCTGAAGCGGTGTTGCTGGATTTAGGAGTTATTGAGACGAAATAAACGTCAATGGCAAGCAAAAAGTATACACAAAGGGAAGTGATTGAACTCCTGTTCGCTGATTCTGATTCTGAAGGGAACGGTCACGTAGCCGCCATGCGCGGCAGTGGTGTTCACAAAGCACAAAACACACACTCTTCTCCCAACACTAGTGGAGACAGCAGGGGGAGATGTGGGCGAAGTGTTCGTAAAAGGGCTGATGGGTGTCGTAGGGGCAGCAGGGGTGGTCTGAATAGGGCTGAAAGTAGTGATGATGAGTCTTTCAACCCTTCGCGAAATGGAAGATTGAGGGCGAGGGGCACACGAAGTCGCAGTGTCCATAGGAGAGGTGGATGTGGTACAGGCAACAGGGGGAGGCAGAACAGGGCTGGAAATGATGATTAAGATGATGGTAATGGTGGCTGGGCTTTCTTGAGAGATGAGGAAGTATATCAGGAATGGATAAAGCCCTTTGATGAGAACATTGGATATCGTGGTGACAGAGAGCTTAGCAGTGATTCAAGGTCTATAGATTTTTTGTCCCTCTTTCTGACTGATGATTTCTGGAATCTCATAACAATGGAGACAAGTCGATATGCTCATCATTATTTAGCCTAACATGAACTAATGCCAAGTTCACGGTTTCATGAATGGTATGATGTAACGGTCCCTGAAATGAAAGCCTTCCTGTCACTCCATTTGAGCATGGGCCTGGTACATAAATCAGAGATTGAGGATTACTGGGCAGAATTTTGGCCAACATCTACACCGGGATTTGGGAAAGTGATGTCCAGGAACAGATTCGAAAGGTTAGGTGCCACTCATTCTAGTTCGGCAGCTCATGGCCCAGTACATAGGGAAGGGGCATGAGTTGTATATGGATAGCTACTATACGTCACCAGCTGTAGCAAATGAGTTGGCAAATTATGAAATTGGTGTGTGTGGGATAGTCAGTAGCCAAAGGCGAGGAATGCCAAAGGCCCTGCGAAAGACCGAGTTGCCCTTGGCCGAGGAGATGACCCAGTGTTCATGAGGCAGGGCAAAATGTTGGCGTGTGCGTGGCATGACGTAAAGCGTTACCATTTGTTGTCCACTCTTCAAGGGAACTCGTGTGTCCGGAAACGGATCAGGTCCAAACATGCGGACAGTGGGTTTAGGGACATAAACAGACCTGTGTGTGTGGATAGTTACAATTCATTCATCGGGGGAGTAGACACTGCTGATCGGAGGATGAAAACCTACCTCTTTCCACATCGGTCAAAGAAATGGTATAATCGAATAGTGAATGCCATTCTAAGCATAAGCATGGTCAATGCCCACATCATTTACTGCAGCATGACTGCCGGTCCACACAAGCCCCTGAAGGCCTTTGTGCAGGACATCATCACTTCCTTGCTTGAGGGCTTCTCCAAGAGAGAAAACAAAATACGGGGAAGACGTTCAGCAGAGGGGGGAGAAA
>CAEMYA010000231.1:247025-261975 GCA_903131615.1 Diplodus sargus | reverse complement strand
AGGGCTACAAGAAGAGGCTGTATGGACAAGGATTAGGACCAAACAAACTGACTGATATGATTATTATGATAAACTCTTTAAGTTTCTCAGAATTCAGTCAGACTCAACATTTTGAGAAATATATATACCCTAACCCTATTCCCGTAAACACTCCTAAACCTTGTAAAAAGCCTTCCCAGAAGATGTCATATTAAACCCTATGTATTAAGAATGGGATGTCACTTAAGTTCACCTGCGAGCCAAGGCAGGTGAGCGAATACTTTTGGCAATATAGTGTATAAAATCTGACCTTTTTTCTAAAAATGACTTTTTCTCGAAAATAATATTTTCCCTAAAAATAATAATAATAATAAATCTCCCTGACAAAGAGAAGTAGATGATATTCACAGACATGAAGATGGAACCAGACATGTTCAAGAGCTTAATAAAAATTGAAAGGACTGATCATCAAAGCAGCTACCAATGTATGTTCTCTTAATCGTTCATTCTGAGCCACTCTAAACGTCTCCTATCAATGCCTGATGTTCTGACTGGACAAAGTCGGACAAACAGAAAGGAAAATAAACATAAAGTGTATTTCTTTTGTCTTCAAATAATCCAGAAAACTGAATGTGAATGTGTCTTAAAGGAGCCATCACCCGGAAATCGCAATTTCTCTTGTTAAAACATGCATATTGGTGTTGGACCTCAGTTGAAACTTGCCTGAAAAGCTTGAGTTTGAAAGTGGCTCAGTTGTTTCGCTTTGGCTCTTTTTCCGAACAGGAATAGCGCACGAGTGTGCACATTCCTAAAGCACGAGATTTTGACTCTGCTCCTGTGGTGACGTTACCACAGGAGGCTACTAGCATTAGCTCACATAAGCATCGGCTCACAGCCGTCCTCAGCCAGACTTTCTGAGTGAGCATGTCGAGTCATTTTCACACCATACATCGTGACCACCAGCATTAAAACTCAGGTCTTACATGTAAAACACGAGTGTGAAAAGTAAGAAGGAAAAAAAAAAAGAATTTACCATTCAGAGACTTCCTGCTGTAAACGTCTCTTCCACCGTCTCTGCCTCTTTACTCTCCCATTCGGGTTCTGACTCCGGCTCGTACATAAATGCCTGAACTCCGTAAGATTCGTCAGCTAGTGTGTGTGCCATGACAGGGCTGTTGATGTTTTGGAGTCTGTGTGCATGCAGGCTAGTCCCCCATTCCGGCTCTGTCCTTCCTGCGGCCAATCAACGCGCGCCTCATTACATTTTAATACAACGCACTTCCGGACCAGTCAAGACCTCACGCCTGATCTCGCGTGAGAAAGTCGCGGTATGGAAAAGTGTCAGAACAAGCTCTGTTTGATTTTTTATTTTATTTTTTTTTAATTTCTAATAAGTTTCAAGAATTGATCCAAAGCGATCCAAAGGGGACTGGATATGCAAAAAAAAAACCAGGTGATGAATCCTTTAGATGAGAGCCGACAACTGTCAGTTTATCTATTGAGCTGAAAGAGTGTGTTCTCCAATCAGAGCTCTGTGTGTTTGTCATGTGATTGGTTGAATGATGAGAAGTCATGTGTTGCTCTCCCAGCAGGTTGTCGTCACTGTGTGAAGGTGTATGCTGCAATGAATCAGTGTGAGGAGACGGAGGAGCAAGTCCAACCCTCTAAAACTGGTCTATGTGGAGACCATGAAGCTCCGAGGTGAGACCACTATCTCTGACTGTCCACCAATCACGTCACTCCACCATCAATGTCATGCTCTGAACTCTGTGTTGTATTGAAGACCAGAGCAGCACACACCAGACTCAACTGGACCCGGACCTGGACCTGGATCCAGCTGTGTTACCTTACTGAGCTATACGTCAATGGAGTATCCTCTTCTGTTTAGACAATCGGCTGATGGAAGGTAAATGATTCAACACATGTTCACCAGTTTTGATACAACATGTACATTTAACAAATTTGACTCCACTGGGCGTGTCTCGATGACCTCACATGTGCAACGCTGTTTTGTTCTGTACACGGGGCTTCATGCCACCAGGAGGCCAGAACCCAGACAGACAGGCAGAAGTGGGGACTGTGGGTAAGACATCGAGTAAATCTAGAGACTGACCTGTGACAGGATCACACCATCAAAATGAAAAACTAAGGGACTCCACTGCAGGGTTCACTGTTTTTCGTGGACCTTGAGCTCGTGTTAGTCTCGATGTCGACAAACATAATGTAAACTAATTCTTCATAATTCATTCGCAGAGTTGACAAGGAGAGCTCAGAGGTTCCCAGTGGTCAGTCTGCCCAACAACATCTAACACACCTGGATTACATTTTTAAGGTCTGCACATTTACAACTACTACTTTTTACAGAAGCCCTGAGGGCCAAATGAGGTGATCTATTTTTGTAAGTCTGATCTAAATAGTTTGTCTGAATTTAAAGAAAAATAAAAAATTACTAGAAAAAGATATATATTTGAATTATTTTATAAGTGAGATTTTATAGGAAAAAGTCAGACTAATTTTGGAAAAAGGTCAGATTGGCAAAAAAGGTAAGTTTTAAGGGAGTTTTTTTTCTTAAGGGAAGATTTTTAGGAAGAAAGATCTGAATTTTGAGAAATGATGACATGTTTTGGTAAAAAGTGAGATTTTTTAGAGGGAAATTTTTTTCAGGATTCTGATGTGTTTTAGCAAAAAAAAAAAACATGATTTTTTGAAACTAGTCTTAATCTTTTAAAATAAAAATAAAAACCTGACTATTATAGGAGTAAGCTCATTTTTTGGGTAAAAAGTGAGATTTCTTCTTTTTTTTATTAGAGTTTTTGTTTTAGTTTTTGAAAGAAGTCAGAAAAATAAAATTCACCTGAAAAAGAATTTGCATTATTTTTTTTCTTTCACCGAGAATTTTACATATATATTATTTTTTTCAACGTTAGCAAACCAGCGACTTTCCATTAACAAGAGGCTGGCTCCACCCCTGAACCACAGCCACCCCTTATCTTCACCTAGTAAAAAATAACTTTTTTTATCTGAGCAAAATGTAATTGTTTTCATTTCTGTTCAACACTTGTTTTCAACCCTTTTTTTATTTTCTTTTATTATTTTGTTTGTCTAAAACATGGAACATTTTTTGAAGACATTATTTTTTTGTATGTGTGAACACATACAAAAATAATCACCGAAGAAAAAACGCTTTTTTCCAACCAGTTCCCCAAATCAAAATCACACAAGAGAAAACTATTTAAATCACACTTGGAAAATGAATCACCAGAAAAAAATGGCTCTGGTTCCTCAGAGCTTCTGTAGTGTTAACTTCTATTCTGTTAACAAAAATCTCGATGATGCACTTCCTAAAGCTTTGGATTGTTGGTCAGTCCAACATGGATCTGATGTTTGGTTCCATGATTTCTGTTCCAGCTGCTGGAGGACAATATTGTCACTTTTGTGAAGAATGAGCTGAAGAAGATCAAGAAAGTTCTGAGTTCAGATTTCCCAGAATCCTTAGAAAGTCAGGAGGAGGATGAGGATGTGTTGGATGGTGAGGAGGAGGAGAAGAGGAGGGGGAGCAGCAGAGAAGCCTTTCTGAAGATCACACTTCACTTCCTGAGGAGAATGAAGCACGATCAGCTGGCCGACCGTCTGCTGAGCAGTAAGAGGATTTCTCTAAAGATTTATCAAGCTGGATTCATGAGACTGTTACTTATGTCTCCATAGTTGGATCAGCACATGTTGATATACTCAGAGTTTGAGGAGGTTTGATGTCAGAATATTTTCTTGTATGTTCATTCAGGTAATCCTCTTGGAGTTTGTCAGCATAAACTTAAATGTAACCTGCAGAAGAAGTTCCAGTGTGTGTTTGAGGGGATCGCTAAAGCAGGAAACCCAACACTCCTTAATCAGATCTACACAGAGCTCTATATCACAGAGGGAGGGATGGCAGAGGTCAATGATGAGCATGAGGTCAGACAGATTGAAACAGCATCCAGGAAACCAGAAAGACCAGAAAGAACAATCAGACAAGAAGACATCTTTAAAGTCTCTCCTGGAAGAGACAAACCAATTAGAATAGTGATGACAAAGGGAGTGGCTGGCATCGGGAAAACAGTCCTAACACAGAAGTTCACTCTGGACTGGGCTGAAGACAAAGCCAACCAGGACATACAGTTCACCTTTCCATTCACTTTCAGAGAGTTGAATATGCTGAAAGAGAAAAAGTTCAGTTTAGTGGATCTTGTTCATCACTTCTTCACTGAAACCAAAGAAATCTGCAGCTTTGAAGAGTTCCAGGTTGTGTTCATCTTTGACGGTCTGGATGAGTGTCGTCCTCCTCTGGACTTCAACAACACTGAGATCCTGACTGATGTTACAGAGTCCACCTCAGTAGATGTGCTGCTGACAAACCTCATCAGGGGGAAACTGCTTCCCTCTGCTCGCCTCTGGATAACCACACGACCCGCAGCAGCCAATCAGATCCCTCCTGATTGTGCTGACATGGTGACAGAGGTCAGAGGTTTCACTGATCCACAGAAGGAGGAGTACTTCAGGAAGAGATTCAGCGATGAGGAGCAGGCCACCAGAATCATCTCCCACATCAAGACATCACGAAGCCTCCACATCATGTGCCACATCCCAGTCTTCTGCTGGATCACTGCTACAGTTCTGGAGGATGTGTTGAAGACCAGAGAGGGAGGAGAGCTGCCCAAAACCCTGACTCAGATGTACATCCACTTCCTGGTGGTTCAGTCCAAAGTGAAGAACGTTAAGTTTGATGGTAGAGCTGAGACGGATCCACACTGGACTCCAGAGAGCAGGGAGATGATTGAGTCTCTGGGAAAACTGGCTTTTGATCAGCTACAGAAAGGAAACCTGATCTTCTATGAATCAGACCTGACAGAGTGTGGCATCGATATCAGAGCAGCCTCAGTGTACTCAGGAGTGTTTACACAGATCTTTAAAGAAGAGAGAGGACTGTACCAGGACAAGGTGTTCTGCTTCATCCATCTGAGTGTTCAGGAGTTTCTGGCGGCTCTTCATGTCCAACTGAGATTCATCAACTCTGGGGTCAATCTGCTGACAGAGAAACAAAAATCATCCAAGAAGTCTGAAACAAAAACAGAAGAATCTGCTGAGACACGACTCTACCAGAGTGCTGTGGATGAGGCCTTACAGAGTCCAAATGGACACTTGGACTTGTTCCTCCGCTTCCTCCTGGGTCTTTCACTGGAGACCAATCAAAAACTCCTTCGAGGCCTGCTGACCAAGACAGGAAATAGTTCACAGACCAATCAGAAAACAGCCCATTACATCAAGGAGAAGATCAGTGAGAATCGTTCTCCAGAGAGAAGCATCAATTTGTTCCACTGTCTGAATGAACTGAATGATCGTTCTCTAGTGAAGGAGATCCAACAGTACCTGAGATCAGGAAGTCTCTCCACAGATAAACTGTCTCCTGCTCAGTGGTCAGCTCTGGTCTTCATCTTACTGTCATCAGAAAAAGATCTGCACGTATTTGACCTGAAGAAATACTCTGCTTCAGAGGAGGCTCTTCTGAGGCTGCTGCCGGTTGTCAAAGCCACCAACAAAGCTGTGTAAGTACAGAGATTGTCATAGTACTTGTTAATAACTGTTAACTTTATAACAAGAATGATAAAAACAATCCACTTGGATGTTCCTTTTCACTGTTTTCTCAGACTGAGTGGCTGTAACCTCTCAGAGAGAAGCTTTGAAGCTCTGTCCTCAGTTCTCAGCTCTCAGTCCTCTAATCTGAGAGAGCTGGACCTGAGTAATAACAACCTGCAGGACTCAGGAGTGAAGCTGCTGTCGTCTGGACTAAAGAGTCCACACTGTACACTGGAAAGGCTCAGGTCAGGATTCATTAACCTTTTAGAGTCTAATTTTGTGCCATAAGGAAGACTCAGAAAAATACCTCAATGTTATCAGATTGTTTGATTTCATGGTTTGAGGTGTGTGTCATGTTCTATATTCTTCCTGTCTTTATATTTTTTTTCTTTTTCCCTCTGAAGTGTATTGGTCTGTGGTCTTCCTTCACTCTTTGTCAGTTTGTTTTCTGTGTTTTCACACCGGTACTTCAGTCCTGTTTTGCTCATTCTGTCTCAGCTGCATTGTTGGAAAAGCTCTCTTTTTGTTTCTTGAACCCGCCTGACTCTTGCACTTAGGTTGTGATGAGGAAAATATCGGCAATGATGTTCATGCGACCCCAGAGTAACTTTCGAGCATTGTGATGGGTGTTTGCAGGCTTTCAGGCTGTCTGATAACAGAGGAAGGCTGTACTTCTCTGGCCTCAGCTCTGAAATCTAACCCCTCCCATCTGAGAGAGCTGGACCTGAGCTACAATCATCCAGGAGACTCGGGAGTGAAGCTGCTGTCTGCTGGACTGAAGGATCCACACTGGAAACTGAACACTCTTAGGTATGAAGAGCCTTATGTTTAATTATTAATATTCTCTCTGAACCTCCTTTTAATCAACAACTCCTTCTTTGTTTGTCCATTATCAGTGTTGGGGTAGTTACTCGAAAATAGTATTACTTTTTACTTTTTCATTACCTCTCTCCTCCTGTCAGGATGGAGCCTGGTGGAGTCCGATGGATGAGAGCAGGTCTGAAGAAATGTAAGTGTGTTCTTAATTTCAATTCATGAAAACTGTTCAGCTTCAAACTGCGACATCATTAATTCAAACATCTGATGTCAATAATTAAACAGATGATAGATCAATAACTGCAGCTGTATCTTGTTTCTCCACCAGATTCCTGTGAACTCACAATCAACACAAACACAGTAAACAGAAAGATCAAACTGTCTGACGACAACAGGGAGGTGATCAACGTGGAGGAGGAACAGTCGTATCCTGATCATCCGGACAGATTCGACTGGTGTCAGCTGCTGTGTACAACTGGTCTGACTGGCCGCTGTTACTGGGAGGCAGAGTGGAGAGGACATGTTGACATATCAGTGAGTTACAGAGGAATTAACAGGAGAGGAATCAGATATGACTGCAGGTTTGGAAGGAATGATCAGTCGTGGAGTCTGGAGTGCTCTGTGGACGGTTACCATGTCTGGCACAACAACGCAGGAACATCCACATCCACATCCTCCTCCTCCGTCTCTAACAGAGTAGCAGTGTATGTGGACTGTCCTGCTGGCACTCTTTCCTTCTTCAGAGTCTCCTCTGACTCACTGATCCACCTCCACACATACAACACTACGTTCACTGAGCCTCTTTATCCTGGATTTGGGTTCTGGGCTGGCTGGTCCGGTTCAGTGCGTCTGTGTTCCCTGTCGGAGAAAAGTGCAGAAGCCAAGTGAAGAAATCTTAGTTTTCTGGTGATCGATTCTAAATCTAGATCTAAATGCTTTCCTCTGCTGTGTTTATGACTCGAGAACCGGTGGGAAAAAAGTGTTGCCAGGATAATCTATTTATTTTTTCTTTGTGTGAAAAACAAATTGTGGCTGAAGGCTCATCTGTCTCAAGATGTTACACAACCTGCTAACTTTGTTTCATGAATGTAAAATACAGACTTTTTATTTTCCTGAAATTTGTTTTTTCGTTACATGAAAAGAAAAAAGTCTCCTGGGAATAAATTATTTGTCTGAAAACTTTTTCCCCACTCACTTTGAAATAAATGTATTTATCTCCTGAAAATGTCATTTCCTCTGTTTTAACATGAAAAAAAACGTATTTATCTGCTTTTTATTTGCAAATGAGGACTTTTTTGCTTCTGGGGATCCGTTTCTAAATCTAAAAAAGTCTGTTTCTTCTCCTGTGTTTATGACCTGAAACCTGATGGTTTTAACCAGTTTAACCAGAATAATCTTTATAAGCTACTGGTGGAACATGTCGAAGTATCCTTGAGCAAGATACTGAACCCCCAAATTGCTCCTGATGTGTAGTTGGCACCTTGTGTGGCGGCCTCTGCCATCAGTAAGGGTCCTGCGATGAGCTGGCAACTCATCCAGGGTGTACGATAGCCTTTGCCCATAGAGATAATTGGTAACCCCCGCGACCCCTTGAATAAGGGGGATAAAATTGGTGACATCCCCGCAACCCTCACAGAAATAGCGGAAGAAAACAAAAAAAACGACGAGGTACTTTATTTCTTTTCACTTGTGAAGCTAAGTGATATTGTTTTCCGCACGTTTGACACCAAATATTTTGTTTGTTCCTTTTTGCAGGAAGCTTGTAATGATTTAATTTGTTGATTACAAGATGATGTCATCGTGTTCCTTTCATCTTAGTTCTGTAACCTCAATTTTTCTGAACCACAAATACCAACAATTTAAAATAAATGTCCTATTAGACTGTTTTCATGTTTCGTCTGCTGTTATTTGCTTGTTTAATAATCTTTATTGGTCAAATGTATATTTCTGCAGGCGGGTGTTCATACTTTACAAAAACTGATTTTATGGGTTATGGTAAATTCCCATACAAATCCAGGTGTGAAAAGGCTTTTAGTTTCCATCTTTAAGTACCTGATGTATGCCTGATGTTTAAACACACTACTCTCATGAGGATCCAGCAGCAGTTGCAGTCTAACACTCACGATTAGGGCTGTAACGATACACGTATCGAAGCCGAAATCGCGACACAACCTGTCTCACGCTGTGAGAAGGCAGAATCGCGACACAACTTCCAGTCCAGATCAGCCCTATGAGCTGTAAGTAACACCACATTAACACTGCAGCGGTCGTTCGCCAATTCTCCGCCGTTGTTCGTTCACACAGAGCAAAAAACCGCTGTAAAGACGAACCACTGCGTAATTCACACAGAAAGCCGGCGCTGCAGCTCCTAAGAGACGTGACGGTACACGTCATGATGATGGCGTGTGTGTTTTCAAGGGGCTTCCCCGGTGTCTCCCCTGTCAAAACTTGGCTGTCTTCCGGGGTAAAGTTCACTGAAGTCACGCTTCTCCACGTACAGCTGCAGTATTTTTCCTTGTTGCCAAAGACAGTTACAGTTACTACGTTACCTTCGTTTGGTTCTGTAACGTCGCTTTGTGGGACATTTCTCTGTATTAAGTTGAGTGAGGGACCTGTGCAGTTAACAGACCATCAGATAGACACGCCCTCCACAATACTGCACCTCTGATACTATCAGACAAGTATCATATACATAAGTTATTGAAATGTTGCATAAATAAAATGTTTGAAAAAAAAAAAATCGAGGTTTGTATCGAACCGTGGGTCAAAAATCGTGATACAAACGGAATCGTGAGTTTGGTGTATCGTTACAGCCCTACTCACGATTATGAACAACATGCAGGTCAAAAGCCATTACATATAAAAAAAAAAGACTCATTGAAAGAAGTTGAGAAAAACAAGCGCAGTGCTTTTTATCCAGAAAAAACACTGCTGTCCCGTTGTGTTTGTTTACAGGTGAGTGTTTCTCTCTACAGTACATCCGCAGCGTTAACGTACAATTCAGCGGCCAATGAGGCATCTATGTTTCTGTATCTCTGGTTAAATAGAGAGGCGGTGTGCTGATGTAACTCTCATCTGCTCTTTGATTTAGTTGTTAATTTTTTCATTATTATATTTAACATATGTCTATTAAACCTCTATATAAGCAGGATGTCTTTTGCTTTGCTTTTTAAAAACATGTTTTTTTTATCTTTATTTAATGTAATCTTACTTTTTGTTGGTAGGCACGAAAAGTTTTAAGGATTTGATTCAGAGCGGTTGTTGTTTCCTATACTATAGATCAGGGGTTCTCAACCTTTTGTAAGTTGGGCCCCCCAAAAGCTGGTTTATTGCAGTCGGGGCCCCTCCTACCCCTCCTCCTTCCCCCCCGTCAGGGGCCCATGAAGGAAGAAGAAAAAAAAAAAGGAAAAGAACAGCTGTCCAGAATTACCACAGGCCCCGTTTTTGTAAATAAAATATCTGGGAGCTGTCGGTAAGGTAACGCTGAGTGGCCTTGATGCCTGTCAGTCATGATGAGTCGCGTCTTGTCACCTCTCTGCTGTCTCTGCAGCTGAGCACTGTGATGCATGTCTCTCTGCCCGGGCCAGGAGAGTTATCATACCGTAAAATACCAAGTAATAGCCGGGGCGTTTAATTGTTTTAATCACTTAACAGACCAGGCGGCAATTTGGGACAGGTGTTTAATTCCTTCCTCACAAAAATCCAGGATGAAAATGTCACAAACTTCGCCAGCTTCTCTGTGAATTCTCTGGCATCCTTCTGGGCAATATTTGTCTTCTGCAAGTGAAGTTGTTGCGGCGGAGGAAACGATTTATCCAACCAGCACTCGCTGCAAACTCCTCATCTCACGGTGGCAGACATTTGTTTCTCCATCGCCCTGATCATTTTGCAGGACACTCTCTCATGGCGTGCCCGTTTGCTGATAACTCATCCCCACATGTTTATCTCAGGTTCCTCGCTTGCCTTCTTCCTCCCTCCAGCAGACAACCTGGCCCTGTTGCTGTCCTCCTCGGACAGACGCTGAAGCTCAGTTTGATTTTTCATCAATCTCTCACTCTCTTCTGGTCAACAGAGAAACGTCTAGCGGCTGCTTCTCCTGAGTTTTCCTACTTTTTATTTTTTTGCTGCACCGGAGCCATGGCGATCATCAATGTGATACTGACTGACAGAAAGCAAGAACAATACGAGAAAAAGGCAAAGAAGGAAAGCGTCAGTGGTCACGTCTTCTTCCTTGATTTAAAAAAAATAAATAAATTAGACTCAGCATTTATTTAGAATCGATGGTTATTTATCAAAATATACACCTGCACCCAGCGTTTAAAGGGACCCTGCGGTGAATTCAAACCCAGCTATTATTTGGTAATATATGGTACATTTACACCCCACTCTGTAAGTCAGGGTGGGAACGGCGGCAGCCATGCGCATCCGCGATTCATTTGCAGCCTGGACGCGGAGTGGTGTGAGTCTCCTCTCCTGACTGCAGGCTGGACTGCTGTGGGAGGCTACTGAGAGACTGATTGCCTGTGAGTGCTTTTGGACGGGGAGGGACTCACAGCATCCTGTGGATCAAATCTCTGCAGTGTGGAAATATTTTAAATTAGAAAGTGATATTAGTCAAGCAGTGACGTAACATCTGCAGTATGACCGCTGCACGGAGGGGGAACAAAAGAGCTGCATTTAATACTAAAAATCTGATAGAGCACATAAAAAAACCTGTCCTCGAGACAGCGACATGGCCGAAAACATTACAGAGAAGGTAACTGAAGTAATCGCTCTGGATAACCGGAGGATCAGGGTTTTCTCCGTCACCTGGAGTTTTTGAATCCCCGGTTTGCCCGACCATCTCTGCATTACATTACATTGACTCCATTTTTAAGTTACAGCGTGCCGCATGCACACTAGTTTTGTGGGTCTCGTACAGCAGTGCACATAAAACAGACAGACCAGGAGATGCTGAACGCTGTGAAATAGACAAGCAACGAGTTCACGTCATTTTACATGACAAAGTAAGGAATGTGTAAAAAGCAGTGGATGATATGGAGGTACCAAGCGTGGGCTGCGTCTCACACACTTCAGCTGGCTGCACACGAGGGTCTGCTGTCACAGTGCAGCATCATAGACTCACCTGCTAACCCAAGGAAGGTGGAGGCCAATGTTGCAATAGCATGTGCAAAATAAGAAAGAGCCATATAATAATAATAACTAGAACTGCAAGCAGTTATGAATGGGGACCAAGCCCCCCTGTGCGACTCGGATCCCGCGCACCGCTGAGCCCACGGAAGTTGGCACAGGCCAAACGTCTGAGCCGTGGTATTCACTGTAATGGGAAGTACACTGGAACTGCAAAAGGCTGAATGTGTGCCAATTTAGATTTGTTGTAATAAGCCACGGCCACATTGACCAATTATGACCACCTTCAAGATTTGGCCTGAGGATTGGCCCTACATCATACGACCAAATTTTGTAAAAAAATCGGTGTAGCCCTTAAAAAGATGTAAACTTCCCATATTTTTAGCTCCCCCCAGTGGAAAAAATCCACAAAATTCGGCTCATCCGTCCCAGTGTCATAGCAACAAAGGATCTCAAATTTGGAGTTAATAGCATTTAGTTTGACCAAGATATCAAACAGTTTTCATTTTTATAGCTAGCTACAGAAATTAGTTTTTTTATATTTTGTGCATTTTTTGACCAAGCAAAATTCTTTTGCTAACTTTAGATCAGGTCCGGCTGAGGAGTGGACGTGCCAAGTTTCACGCAGATCGGACAAAATCCCACGGAGGAGTTCGAAAAAGTAGGTTTTGCATATGTGGCTATTTAGCGAATGAAATGTGCAGCAGAAGTGGGCGTGTCCTATGTTAGAAAACCCAGCTCTATTCAGGTAACATATGGATATAAGGCTTGCAAATGTGTTATTTAAAATGTGGAAGTTACAGGCAAAAACGTGATTGTATCCATTACGTGCTATGTGCTATTAAATGCAGAAAATAAGAACAAATATTCACTCTCACTAATGTAATGTAATGGGCAGCCACAGTAAGGAAACTTTCAGTAGCCCTGGAAGTCACCAGGTCACATCACTAGTAAGCGCTACATAGGCTGTCAGACAACTCTCAAACAATTCCTAATCGGGTCTCTTCATAAAGTGCAGGAATTACTGTGTTGCTGGAGTGTTTGCGGGAGGGGATTTTATTTTATATCGTGGCTCGAGTGTTTTAATCATAAAACGAAATCCCGCACCATCCACCACAGCAAAAGGCTGTATATCTTTGGCTATGAAACGCCACTCCTTTCATTATGCATGTTGTCCCGTCTGATTCATCACTGTAAGGCTGTTTAAAAGCTTCGGGGAGCAGAAGTTGTCCTGTCGACTCTCTCCCTTTGATCCTTGCGCTGCCAGTTGTCTCACTGGGATGATGTCTTTGCTGATGAGATGACATGTTAGTCGTGTTACTGTTAGCATAAACAACGTGTTGCACGATGCTTGCACACTGTCGCACTTGTATTAACAACTTTCTTACCGCCGTTATCGTTGGACACAATAAATGCAAAGTGGTCCCATACAGCAGACCTAAACAGTGCTGCTGGCGCATCTTCTAGCTCTGACTCTTTTCCACTCGCCATGCCCACAAACGTCTCGACAACGAACACAAAGAAATTCTTTTACTATCTGCTACACCGCTTCGCTTCTTCTTCTTGTTTACTGGCGGTTGGCATCCAGGTCTTAGCCTTTCGGCTAAGCTCTTTCTTCACCACGACAGACCGACACAAAAGTGCATTACTGCCAACAAGACCACATCATCTGCGAAAAGCAGAGATGAAATTCAGTGGCTCCGGAACCATACCCCCTCTGGCCCCTGGCTGCACCTAGAAATTCTGTTGTTAAAAATAATGGACAGAATTGGTGACAAAAGGCAGCTCTGCCAGAGTCCAACATGCACTGGGAACAGGTCTGACTTACTGCCGACAATGTGAACCAAGCTCCTGTCGTACAGCCCTTGGCAGAGGGACTCCGACCCGTACTCCGGAACCACCTCCCACAGAATGCCACGAGGGACACAGTCGAATGCTTTCTCCAAGTCCACAAAGCACATGTGGACTGGTTAGGCAAACTCCCATGAACCCTCGAGCACCCAGTGGTGAGTATAGAGCTGGTCCAGTGTTCCGCGGCCAGGACTAAAACCGCATTGTTCCTCTTGAATCCGAGGTTCAACTATCTGCTGAATTCTCCAGTACTCTGGAATAGATATAATATAAATATCTAAGTAAATATAAAATAAAAGTGTGGCTCAATCTGAATCCTTTCATGAAGATTGTAATCTTTTAAAATTAACTGTTTTTGTAAATCCTTTTTGGATTGAGGCTGGACAACAAATACACAGAACATGAGAATATTGGTGCCCAAATAAATGTGATCATATTATAAAGTTAATAAACACCAATCAGCCACAACATTAAAACTAATGACAGGTGTTGTCAGTAACACTGATCATCTCATCACAATGCAATGTTCTGATGGGAAACCTTGGGTGCTGCCATTCACTTCTCAGGAACAGCTAGAGGATTCCCAATCTGATTGAGCATCTGTAAAACGTGCTGGAGCAGATCTTATCCATGGAGGTCCCACCCCCCAACATACAGGACACACAGACACACTATAAAACACCACAGGGGTCTTAAGTCCATGTCTGAAAAGGTCAGAACTGTTTGGCTGCACAAGGGGAACCTTAATATCAGGCAGGTGGTCATGATGTTCTGTCTGATCGATGCATTTTGAGGTTAATAGTTTCAGATAATGATGGAACTTTAATATCAGTAATAATACAATAAAGAACTCTAGAGTTCGGGCAGTGCTGGTGCTGGTTCTGATGGGACTATAGCCCCTCCTACAACAACAACAACAACGACAACAACAAGTGTATCAGATTACATTTTCAGCAATGAATCATAACTTCGGACTGAAACACTCCCCAGAGTAACATGTGAACCAACAGCATTCCACAGAGGTCTGAAAAAGTTCCACCCACACCGGACTGACCTGAGACAAACCGGAAAACAGTTTGTCAGTGTGTGTCTGTGTTTCTGTACTAAAGAGACACACACAGACAATCAGATCCACCTTCAGACTGAACTAACAACGTCCTGTGAGTGAGTTCATCTACAGGAGAGAGGAGGAGGAAACTACAACACTGCAGACGCTCAACACACTGAAGGTGAGTCTGACCAGAACCAGAACTCAAAGTAAACTTCAGTGAAGTGAAGGAGGAAGTGGAGCTGTGACTGACTGTACTGTCTGCTGTGTTCACAGCGTCACTCTGAGACAAAATGGCTTCCAGGTTAGAGGAGGATCTCTGCTGTCCGGTGTGTCATGATGTCTTCAGAGAGCCTGTCGTTCTGTCCTGTAGCCACAGCTTCTGTAAAGACTGTCTGCAGAGCTGGTGGAAAGAGAGTCAAACACGTGAGTGTCCACTTTGTAAGAGAAGATCTTCACGGTACTATCCACCTGCTAACTTGGCATTAAAGAACCTGTGTGAGACCTTCTTACAGG
>CAEMYA010000231.1:229798-240874 GCA_903131615.1 Diplodus sargus | reverse complement strand
CCAAATTCTGACCCTACCATCCGAATGTCGCAGCAGAAATCGAGACTCATCAGACCAGGCAACGTTTTTCCAATCTTCTATTGTCCAATTTTGGTGAGCCTGTGCGAATTGTAGCCTCAGTTTCCCGTTCTTAGCAGACAGGAGTGGCACCCGGTGTGGTCTTCTGCTGCTGTAGCCCATCCGCCTCAAGGTTCGACGTGTTGTGCGTTCAGAGATGCTCTTCTGCATACCTTGGTTGTAACGAGTGGTTATTTGAGTTACTGTTGCCTTTCTATCAGCTCGAACCAGTCTGGCCATTTTCCTCTGACCTCTGGCATCAACAAGGAATTTGCGCCCACAGAACTGCCGCTCACTGGATATTTTCTCTTTTTCGGACCATTCTCTGTAAACCCTAGAGATGGTTGTGCGTGAAAATCCCAGTAGACCAGCAGTTTCTGAAATACTCAGACCAGCCTGTCTGGCACCAACAACCATGCCACGTTCAAAGTCACTTAATCACCTTTCTTCCCCATTCTGATGCTCGGTTTGAACTGCAGCAGATCGTCTTGACCATGTCTCCATGCCTAAATGCATTGAGTTGCTGCCATGTGATTGGCTGATTAGAAATTTAAGTTAACGAGCAGTTGGACAGGTGTACCTAATTAAGTGGCCGGTGAGTGTACATAAGTTATTGAAATGTTACATAAATAAAATGTTTAATTTAGAAAGAAAAAAGAAATCAAGGTTTCTATTGAACCGTGGGTCAAAAGTCGTGATACAAACCGAATCGTGAGTATGGTGTATTGCTACAGCCGAGTCGCTAGTCAAAGCAGGATGACAACAGACATGGAGGCGACTCAGGGGAGCGAGGCGAGCACATCGTTGCTCGGGCCTTTGAACGGCAAGTTCTTCTCTTCTTAGTGTATTCAATTGAATACAATTTTGTAATGTCCTAGAATTCGAACTCTTTATTTGGCTACCTTTAGCAGATATGAGATTAAAATGCGATTAATTAGATTAATTAATTACAAATCCTGTAATGAATTAGATTAATTTTTGTAATCGCCTGACAGCCCTATTCATGACTGATGAACACGACTGAGTGTCGCAGTCAGAATTGTCTTGAAATATTACAAACCAAATTCATAAAACAAAGAAGCTAAAGTGGAAACGAACACCTGACCGATCATCACCCCGGTGACACTTGAGTCCAGAAGAGCAGGACGTGCACATGATTATAGAGGGCAGTGGGTCCAAGTCAGGAAAGGGCAGTATGTGCGCGTGCCATGTAAAACACATTTCAGGCCTTAATAACACAATGTAGAATATGTAAAATTAAAAAACAAAGTACTTAAAGAAAGCTAACTACTTAGCTGTGTATCCTGTGTAGCTGTGAGTGCAGCTGCCATTTCATTTATGTCAACAAATTATTGTCAACATGAGTTTATTCACATTATCATAATACTGAGGTTTGAAAGCCATGATACCCTCAGCTGCTTCCTGCGGCTCCTTATCCTTCCTTTTCTGTATCTTTTCTTTTTTTGGCATTGTGCTGCGGGCATAATTCACATAAATCCAGTTTAATTACAGATAGTAATATTTCAAACTCAGATAACCTACAGTCTATATTAGGGATGGGTAATGGCAAGAACCTCATAATACGATACGTTTCACAATACTTTGGTCACGATACGATACGTATCACGATATTGCGATATAAATAAAGATGAAAACACAAGTACCTGTATATGCACATCAGATGATATTGATCAGAGGACAAATTGAGTGAAAACTATTTCGTTCAAAACAGCCTCTCCATTTCATTAATTCCAATGAAATTTCTGGGTAGTAATATTCTCTTCGTCCAGCTCGTTGTTCTTGCTATCTCTTTTAACTTTGAAGCCAAAGTGCTTCCAAACGTCAACTTTAAATTGCTGAGGCGTTGTTAACTTGCCATCCATTTTGCAAAGACCTCAGCCGCTCTCTCTACTACAGAAATACACCCGCCGCACAGCAGAGTCGCTCTTCGGCGATATATCGATATTTGGAGTTAAAAAAAACGATATTGTATTGGGCGGCAAAGTATCGCGATATATTGCCGTATCGATATTTTTGCCCACCCCTAGTCTATATCCTTTCAGAAACGACTATATTATTAATCATTTATTGCATTATTATTATTGATTTTTTTGTATTATATATTTTTTTATTATTAGCCTGCAGTAGTAGTTGTAACTACTACTGGTACTACTAGCATATAAAATGGTACAGTAACATTACTGCTTGGTGTCACACACACACACACACACACACACACACACACACACACACACACACACACACAGCTAACGTAGCCTGAGACCTATATTCGCTAGACAATAAGCTAGACTAATTTCAATTTCTGAAACCGAGTCATCAATTCCAAGGTTGCACATTAACACAGTTTGCATAACAAAAAGATAATCATGTGACATGACGCCAATCTTAGCGTCTCTGCACTGGCTCCCAGTGCATCTAAGATCAGACTTTAAGGTGCTGCCGATGACATACAAAGCTGTACACGGCCCGTCGTACATTGTCAGATCTAATTAAACCATATACTCCAACTCGGGCATTACGCTCTCAAAATTTAGGGCTCCTGATGGTTCCCAGGATCAAGAAGAAGTCAGCTGGCTGCAGGGCTTTTTCCTATCAGGCTCCTTTCCTCTGGAATAACCTCCCAGCTGACATCAGACAATCTGGCTCGGTTGACGCCTTTAAATCTAAACTCAAAACCCACTTCTTTGATGTAGCCTTTAATTAGCCCTTGACATCACATGTGAGCTTCTTCAGTGGGTCGGTGTCAGTCTCAATGAGTTCCTATAGTATTAGACTACATTGTGCTGCCGACGAGAAACAATCTGTTTATTCTGATCAATATTGCATTTCTCTAACCTTTGTTTTTGTTTTCTGTTCCCACAAGCTGTGTCGCTCTCTACACTCTCTATAACTTCCTCCTCCTCCTCCTCTTCCCTCTCCTCCTTCTCCTCTTCCCTCTCCTCCTTCTCCTTTCTCTTCCTCCCCTCATTCTTTCAGGCTCCCTTCTGATGGACCACAGCCTCCTGGGACCATCTGCTGTTTCCGGGCTCCTGCTGCCTTGGAACACTGACTGATCTGGATCGTCACACCCCGGGCTCTGCTGGATCCCTGCTCTCCTCTGCTTCAACACCTCCTCATATCTTTATTTATGTAAATCTTGATGCCTCTCTCTGTTACTAATGATCTTGTGTTGCCTGCCCTCTCTCAGGTCACCATGGTGGACAGGAGGTCGTCTGGCTTCGGCACCACTTGGCGATGCCTCGTCCTGTTCGGTCGTCTCCTGGATCCGCTCACTCGACATATAACTTGTGTCAGACTTTTGTTGATGTAACTTGTGAACTGTGATTTGTTGCTCTTTTCTGTACACGCAACATCTATTGCATGTCTGTCCGTCCTGGAAGAAGGATCCCTCCTCTGTGGCTCTTCCTGAGGTTTCTTCCATTGTTTTTTTTACCCTGTTAAAAGGTTTTTTTTTTCCATCAACATGTGAAGTTTTTCCTCACTCGAATCGAGGGTCTAAGGACAGAGGATGTTGTTCACTGTACAGACTGTAAAGCCCACTGAGGCAATGTGATTGTGATTTTGGGCTATATAAATAAAATTGATTTGATTTGATTTGAGGGAAAACTAGAACTACAGGCTTCACATCTAAAAATGTGACAAAACCAAGAAATTACTACTGTGAATGCTAGTAGGAACAGCAAAGTCACAATAAACTCAATATCTGGAAGAAGTTTAAGATTTGTCGTGAGATAAACAGCCGACACAGACAGCTGTCAGATTAGGTTAGACTTAACTCTCGTTAACGAGCACAAATGGGCGCTTTTGTGTATGATTGGGATGTGTGATGTAATGCTGTTTATCACTGTGGGATGAAAACAATAGTTTAATGTGTTTTAATGATTCATGATATGAACAACTACGCTAAGCTATGTTTTAGCCTTCTGTAACATGCACAGTGTGCTATAGATATAATATATGAGCTGAGGTTTTAAATCAATCATTGACTTGAAAATGATTTTAAACTGACAAACATCATGTGTGTGATTGATGACACACTTCAAACAGGATCAATACTTTATCTGTCTCTCTTCAGTCACTGCAGACAGGTTTGATCAATAAGGTCCATGAAGGGAAGATTAAACCTCTACAGCAGTAAAATGACACACACACACATTAATACAGCAGGAATATTGATCCACACACGTCACAGATAAAAACACTGAACAGATTACTGCCGAACGAGGACTTTTACTTTCAGTACTTTAAGTACTATGTTCTAATAACAGTGGCATACTTTTCCTTCAGGGAGGTTTTGAACGCAGCACTTGTCATTCTGTGGTTATTGATCTGAGTACAGAATACAGCTGACATGTTGGAAACACTCACCAGCTGTTCTCCTCACGGAGCATCACGGCTCTTCAGCCGCAGCAGCGCCGCCATGTTCCCCGGGCTGACACTGCAGCAGCGGGCAGCTCCTCCCCGTTAGCACCGCTAATGCTAATGCTAACACAAGGAGCGCCGGCTTCTTACTGCCGTTCAGTGACGTTGTCATCAGTAATGGCCGCCGTGAAAAAGCTCGTCATGTTCGGTAGTTTTGCCACAAACCTTCTGTTTTCCTGCCGCTTCCTCCGTTTTTCTGTCCCGCTGCAGTAACTTCACTTCACTGTTGTTTGTTCTTCGCGCCATTAACTTTGTTTTGCTACTGACTTCCTGAATCATCTCTGCACATGCGCAGTACGATGGAATACTCCAAATTAGTGGGGTCTGAAGGGGGGTCCGCAGACACAAATAACATATTGTGATGATATTTTAGCGCGGGAATAAAACATAAAAACATAATTAATGAGGAAAAGTTAAACACAGCTTGTTAACTACAAGTCTGAGGTGTTTTATGGGTCTGTTGGGGCTCAAAGTAATTTCTGACTTTTACCTGATGGTACGTCCGCCTCAGATGATAAAATGGTGCCATAATAAAGTATTGATCCTGTTTGAACTGTGTCATGAATCACACATGATGTTTGTCAGTTTGTTGTATTAAAGTCAAAACTCATGTAGTTTTGTGTTAAAGCTCAGTGAACTACATCGTCTCATCAACACGACACCAGAACCAACATGGTGCCAACTGGGTCAGAAAAGGTCCTGAACAAGATGAACATTACAACTTTCATGACTGATTCACAAAAAAAACCTCTTCATGAGCCGATTTGACGGCTTCCCAACATTGTAGAGAGTCGTGGGTGGTACCAAACGACTTTGGATCTGTATACCGTTAGATGGAGTTGTGTTCCAGGTCGACCTTCCAATCGGACGTTAGTCCCAAATAACGGTAACAGATGAGGTTCCAAGGTAGTTATCATCTTGATAACTCACCCTGAAACTCCAGAGCCAAAAGAACTAGAGTGCAACAGCGGGGCCTTAAAACAGGTCAGGGTTCAGATCTCTCACAGGTCAGAGGAGTAAACAATTTCCCAGTCTGGGATCATTAAAGTATTTCTATCTATCTATCTATCTATCTATCTAAACAGGGACGCCGAGTGTCTGGATGATGAAATGTGAGATCACACTACAGATACAAAGATATTGATCGATCTGTGAGGAGGGAACATCAGCTGAATCGGTACAAACAGTCTGCGAGGGACAAACAGATGTTGGTTTAAGTTCAACATCAGTGTTCAAAGTGCAGATAAACTGCTGATGTCATCATCTGGCAGCCAATCACTGCACTGTCATGACTCAGCGGAAACACAATGCATTTATACTCATATTATTTTAAATTAAACACACGTACACGTCATCAGGAGCGACCTGAGATTCAGTCGCTCCGACATGTGGACACGATCAAACAACGCTGAAGAGTTGAATTGAAACATGGTGGACGTCGTTTCTGAGTTCAAATGAGTTCAGTTCAGTTTGTCAGATGAGTTATCTGTTTGTCCATCTGTGTGTGTGTGTGTGTGTGTGTGAGCACAAGATAAAAGTCCGGCCTCGTTCAGCTCGTGTCAGTTTCAGCTGCTCGTTGAGTCGGATGGACAGAAACAGGAACATGAAGGTTTACTTGGTGCTGCTGCTGCTGCTGCCGCTCTGCTCAGGTACAGTTATATACTGAAGTGTTTGAGGTGAACGAGTCGACAGGAATAAAGACCCGTCAGTCACAGCACAGGTGTGAACTGTCGTTAGAGTCAGAGCACATTTTAAATGACTTCGTTTGTACTCTCTGTCGCTGTGACGATGACTTATGGCTGCACTGTTGATTAAAGAAGACGTCGTGTCGTATAATATAATATGAGGTTCATGTTTACACTAGTGGAGCGCTACGCTACGCTACGCTACGCTACCACAGCAGAGCTGCTTCAGCTGACGACCGACCTCCTCATGACCCAGTTAAACAGTCCTTCCTGAAAAATGCAGAGTTTTTTTGTGATTGTTGCAGGCAAAAATCCTTGATTATGTGGCAAGTTTTCTTAAAAAATGCGATGGAATATGCGGGATCTTTATGCAATTTTATGCGATGAAATTGTGGGAACTTGCAAAAACTGCGGTTTGATGAAAAAGAGAAACATCCTGTTCTCTCAAGGCTACCACCTTAATGTAAAGAGTCATTTCTTATTACTTCCTATGATAAGCAGCTACATCACAGAAAGGAATATTTAAGTTCTCATCTTGTTTTATTTCAGACCTTAATAAACACATGGCTCAAACTTACAAAACATTGATGAGTCAAACTAGTTCTGTAGCTTTACAAAAGGAACATGCTACAACTTCTGTAAAAATGACAAAATAAAATATAAAAAAATAAAATGTGTGTTTCCTGTTTTACAGAGGCAGCTATACAAAACAGACATCTTCTGTTAAAATAAGTGCTTCCAATGCACAAAGTGCTTCTCTTACTGTAACGTAAATTGACATATTATTACTAATACACGTACAACTGTAAGGTTTTTGAAACTAGTATGATTTTTTTTGTTGGCAAATGAGACTGATTTGCGGGCTTCATCGCATTTGCAGCTTTTCGATGATGTTCACGTCGCGTAATTACGTCACTTCACAACGTGGCTGCTCTTGTGTGTAAACACAACATTTTTCAACATTCTGCTAAGATCGATGTGACTTTTTTTGCAACGAAAATGCGGGGATTATGAAATCATGCAAGCCCCGCATATTTTGGGCGCAAATTGGCAATTTATGGGCCGGAAGTGCGTCGTATTTGTAAAAATGCGGCCCCGCATAAATATGCAGACTTTGGCTGATTATGCATTGAATTATGCGATGGCATAATTGCGTTTTTCTGGACGGTCTGGTTAAACACTAAATAAAGTCCTGCAGTGAATCTTTGTGATGTAACAGGTAAAAAGTAGTTTTCTCTCTAAGAAGCTTTGTGATCGTAAATAGAACTGACAAGCCACCATGTGATGATGTGTGCCACGTGGTTCCTGTTCACGGCCCTGTGCCGTCAATGTTGCTAATGCTAGCATACATTAACATTGCTAAGGCTCGCTAGCTAACGTTAGAGCAGCACAGTGTTCTGGGCCCATCCTGCAAAACTGACAACGGCCAGACTGCGGAGTGATTCTATTGGCTGACAGCAGCGGAGTGATTCTATTGGCTGAGAGTTGTTAGAAGTTGAACCAACTGTCAGATAAATGAAACAATCATTTTGATCCTTACAAACATTTTAAATGATTCACTCACATCAGAATAATGTTTTCAAGGAGCAGAGAGACTTTTATTCTGCACATATGAACTCTTCTAACAGACACGTTGAGTCTGATTGGCTGCACACACCTTCACACTGATGATCAGTGGACAGGTGGACCAGGTGTGTGCTTCAGTCCAGGTGTTTATCTTTAAAGTATACCGAGGTTCTTTATTTCAGCTGGATCGTCGACTCTCCCTGACTGAGACTTGTTACAGTCGGTGAGTCCCGGATGTGATCTGAGGAGGTGAGACTGTCTCAGGTGTGATCACAGGTGTGTTTGTGTTACAGCTCAGGATTTTCACATCCAGTGTTACGGCGAGGACTTCTTCATGGTCAACAACATGCTGCTCGACTGCCGCAGCAAAGTCGAGCAGGCGTGCTACACCAGAGGTGAGTCATCTACCTGCACGTGTGGAAGGTTTGAATGTAGATTTGATGAGCCGACTGTGTGGAAACGTTTACAGCTGCTCTTTGTGACGACACGTGTGGATTTACAAACCTGTTGTGTGGCTCTGATGCGTTTCCTGTTCTCTGCTGCAGCTACCGGAGAGAAAGGCTGCACCACGCTGAACCACTGCTCCAGATCAGGCTGGACCTGCTGCCACAGCAACGGCTGCAACAAATGAGCCAATCACAGCCCAGGAAGCTCTGACATCATCAAACCACACAATGTGAAATAAGACTGTGAGGGAGATTTCCCAGAATGCAGTGTGGTGTTTCTCTGAGCTCAGTGAATAAACATGAATGTTCACGGCGGGTCAATGTGTCACAGACTAAATAAACATCCTGAGTTTCAATAACTTTGTGTAATTTATCTTTTCTGTTCGCTCCCCCTGACTTTATCAAACACAGATCATGTCAGTGGTTTAAACTGTTTGCTGAAAGGAAGGAAAAATACTTTAACACATTTGTTAATGATTAATAGACAATGGATTGTTCGGCAGCCGACTGTAGATGAAGGAAATGACTAAGAATTTGTAGATAATACGAAGTGCAGCATCTGCTCACAGCAGGTGGTGATACGCACCTTTACAGTTGTTTTGTGAGCAGCCAATAAAAACAGAGAACGTCAAACTGCCTCACCTGTGCAGAGCCGCGCAACGTAGACAAGAGCTGCGCACGTCGTCACCGATGTGGACGCAACACAACACGAGATAAAAAGTCTGATCACAGCTGGACGTCAGATAAACCATATTTACTCTCTCCATCTGAGCCTCTGACACTCCGCTGGTGGCATTAATGTGATCCGTCAGATTACTGATGACAATCATGAGATTATAATTATTCTCTGATGTTTTGCTCTTCTGTATAAAACGCTGTCAGCAGACTCGTCCATGTCTGATTGGTCAGATGCTGCTGACTGATCAAGTTGATGAGCAGCTTGTTCAGATTAGTGAAGACGGAGAACAGAAACAGATCCCGGGTCTGTTGAAACATCAGTTACCATGGAGATGTTACCATGGATACGTCCGACCTCTCGCCTTCATCAGCAGGAAGAAAAAAACAAATATCAGTTTTCAAAACATTTATTTGCATTTTTTTGTTGAAATCTTCAGTACAGTCTGTCATCGGACAGGAATGCATGAGAGAAGACATGATTGGCTCAAAACAGTCACATGAACATCATCATCATCATCATCATGGGTATCAATGTCATTACTGATCACTGAAAAATAAACATTTTAATCCAGAAAATCCCACAAAACCCCGCCCCTCCCTTACATCCAATAACCCCGCCCACCCTGCACATCCCATAACCCCGCCCACCCTGCACGTCCCTCCCTGAACAACCAGGTGAGTCCCTGAACTCTGTACAAGCCCTTCAGAGAGACGAGCGTAGAAAAGATGAAGATATTAAAGATAACGAGTATTAAAAAGGCAAAAACATGAACGACCCACCCTCCCCTCCCTCGAAAGGCCCCTCCCCCTGGAGTGACATCATCATGACATCATGACATTCAGAAAACATTTTGAAGAGAAATGGTCCAAAAGAGACAAAAACAAACATCATCAGCCGTCATTCAGTGAGTCACTGACAACCAGCCAATCAGAGGAGAGGATCTCATGTATGTCCTGTGACCTGATTGGCTGAGAGATGTGAGCGTCGACTGTGAAGGGCGGCTGAGTATTTTTACAGTGTAGCTGAGGGGCTGCTGCCCCCTGGTGGTGAACAGAAATATACACACAGGTATCTGCAGTATATACAGACAGAGATCCTCTAACAGAGACGTCTCACTCCTCTGTCGACTCTGATTATTTAAACACACCTGAGTCACAGCTTTTAATCTGGAGGCTGACTTTATGTTACTGTTAACATCTTAACTTCCTGTTTCCACCTGTTTACTTCCTGTTTCCTGTTCTCAGTGTGACTTTAAATTCAGCCTCAGGCTGCGGTCCAACTGTCCGACTGAGTGAAATGACCCTGAAGTGGTTGTGATTAACAGACATGAAGGAAAAACTCTTTTCTTATCTCCTTCAGCACAGGAAACACTAGAGGGGAGAAAACGCCGTCCCACAATTCCTTGCTGCCACAGTTTTCCTGCAGTCAGATTGTTTTCATGAATCAGGACGTAACGTTATCGGACTGTTGGACCGCAGCCAGCCGCTCGGGACTGAAGCTCACCTGTTGTTTATATTTCCTGCAAGTTCCACAATAAAAGTCTACCAGACTACTGTCCCTTCCCAGGAGGACTTTTACTGTGAAAATCCTTCAGAAGGGTTGAGTTTGGCAGTTTAACAAAATAAAAGTCAAATAATAAATGAATCTTATCAGTGTTACATGATTCCTCTGATCAATAATTGTTAGGAACCAATAATCATTAAAAGTATTTTTTTTTATATCAAAGGAATAAAATGTTAATAAGTTTAAAAAAAAATTTTTAGAAGACATTTCCGACTTTTGCAGGTCCTCTCTGATCCCCCGACACTTCCTGTTCTACTCTGCTCTTATTGGAGGAGGGAACGTTACCCAACACACCTGAGACTCATCTCACCTGTTCGTCCTTTAAATCTTTCCTCATCAAAGTGAAACATTCTTTCACACTTCCGTTTTTTTTTAAACCCCCAACAACATTTCAAAGAACAACTCCCAGGTGTGTGTGTGTGTGTGTGTGTGTGTCTCTCAGGTAACTGCTCCTCCTCTAGTCTCTGCTCAGGTAAATCAGAAGCTCCAGGTATTTCAAACTGTGACATCTCATGCTCTAACTGAAGGAACGTATATTTTAACAGCTGACTGATTAGAAAACAACCTGACGCTGCAGCCACATGCACACATGCGCGCGCACACACACACACACACACACACACACACACACACACAC
>CAEMYA010000231.1:203575-215874 GCA_903131615.1 Diplodus sargus | reverse complement strand
ACATGTATTCCCTCATCTATGACACTGACCCATAAACCTGGATCCAACCAGAACCTTCAAATCGGGTCAGGACCTACAAACTGACTGACTGTAGGTGTGACAGTCTTCACGTCCGACTGAGATTATTTCGTGGTTCAGGCGACTCGTCTCCGAAACCTTCAGGGACACAAAACATCTCACCTGCAGCAGCGATGACATCACTTCCTTTGTTGTGTTCAGGTGAAAAGATGAATCTGACTGCTGAACTGTTTATCAGCAACTTGTGAAGAGTCGATTTCTCTCACTGATTACTGCGACATGATAAATCAATCAATCAGCTGCTGAAAGGTACATCTACCAGCGACCAGCATCGTTATTGATGACAGTTTAAACTGCTTCAGTCATTTAATCTGACCATTTGACCCATAAACCTCCCAGTTCAGACCAGATGCATCTGTTGCTTTTTATATTGATTTGCTGATGTCACTCTGACATCGGTTATCGTTAATCAATCACAATAAACCACTGACAAGATCAATCACAATAAACCACTGACAAGATCAATCACAATAAGCCACTGACAAGATCAATCACAATAAACCACTGATACAATCAATCACAATAAACCACTGACAAGATCAATCAGAATAAACCACTGACAAGATCAATCACAATAAGCCACTGACAAGATCAATCACAATAAACCACTGACAAGATCAATCACAATAAGCCACTGACAAGATCAATCACAATAAACCACTGATACAATCAATCACAATAAACCACTGACAAGATCAATCACAATAAACCACTGACAAGATCAATCACAATAAACCACTGACAAGATCAATCACAATAAATCACTGACAAGATCAATCACAATAAACCACTGATACAATCAATCACAATAAACCACTGACACGATCAATCACAATAAACCACTGACACGATCAATCACAATAAACCACTGACAAGATCAATCACAATAAGCCACTGACAAGATCAATCACAATAAGCCACTGACACGATCAATCACAATAAGCCACTGATACAATCAATCACAATAAACCACTGACAAGATCAATCACAATAAACCACTGACAAGATCAATCACAATAAGAGACTGACACGATCAATCACAATAAGCCACTGATACAATCAATCACAATAAACCACTGACAAGATCAATCACAATAAACCACTGACAAGATCAATCACAATAAACCACTGATACAATCAATCACAATAAACCACTGACAAGATCAGTCACAATAAACCACTAACAAGATCAATCACAATAAACCACTGACAAGATCAATCACAATAAACCACTGACAAGATCAATCACAATAAACCACTGACAAGATCAATCACAATAAGCCACTGACACGATCAATCACAATAAGTCACTGATACAATCAATCACAATAAACCACTGACACAATCAATCACAATAAGCCACAGACAAGATCAATCACAATAAACCACTGACACGGCTCATGGGTGATTGATGAGATTGAGGCATTTTTAGCTCTGTGTCATCTTTCTGAACAGTTTGTACTGTTGGGTTAAGTGTGTGTGTGTGTGTCTGTGTGTGTGTGTGTGTGTGTGTGTCTGTGTGTGTGTGTGTGTGTGTGTGTGTCTCCCAGCAGTCATTGTGAGGAGATGATCAATGTTTCAACTGTCAGTGGATTTAACGTTGTGATTGATCTGTGTATTTACTGCAGCCATCGGCTCTGACTACTTCCTGAAATACTCTCTCTCACACGCACGCACGCACACGCACACACACACACACGCACACACACACACACACAAACACGAGGTGTGAGACTCCATCAATAAATAAATAATTTCCTGAGTCTTGTTCTGCTGATCAGAGTCCACACACACACACACACACACACACACACACACAGTGAATATTGAACAGAATCAATAGAATGTTCTGGTCGGGATCTTGTTGGGGGTTTTTGGTCTAACTGCCCCCCTGATTCCCCCGCTGGTCTCGTAAAGGTCCAGGTCTTTATCTTTGGGGGGTCCAGGACTCTGGAGAGTCTCCTTCAGGAGGAGCTGTTGGTTTTGTGGCCCTGCAGCCGCCGGAGGGGCGGTGCGGACTCTTTTTGATAAATACAGCAGTGACACGTGTAAAGCCGCCAGAGGCGCGTGCGGCTCTCCCCGTCCCGCCGCTGCACGGACAGGTGACCAGGTGATCTGCGGGGCGCGAGCGGCGGCTGGGACTCACCTAAACTGCCGGTGAATCCGTCCATTTTCCGGGAGAAAAGCGGGAGTCCGGGCCGGAGGCCTGCGGGAGGCTGAGCGCACACTGCGGGCCTCCGTCCGGGTTTTTCCACCGCAGCGGGGGGAGGAAGAGCCGAGCCGAGCCGAGCCGGGTCTGTCCCCGCCGCGCCGCCTGCCCTGTCCGTCCGTCCGTGAGGCCGAAGATCCGCTGCTTCGCTGCGGGCTGGAAGAAGACGCCGCTCCCGGAGGATCCGACAGCCGACACAGAGACCGAGAGAAGCCGCGGAGGAGCCGCAGACACGACGGACCGACGCTGCTGCGCGTTTCCGACTCCGCCTGCTCTGGCAGCGCGCGCTTCCCCCGGAGGAGGGGGGGCGAGACAGAGGGGGGAGACTGAGGGGGAGTATGGTGAGGAAGCGGGGTGAGGAGGAGGAGGAGGAGGACTGAGTGGGAGGACTGAGGGGGAGGCAGGAGCAGGACTGAGGGGGAGGCAGGTCAGGTTTCAGTCCCACACTTTACAGGTGCAGCAGCGCCGCCTCGCGGCCACTCCGCGTCATCACACCGATAGGAGGAAGTGACGTCACAAAGTTTAATTGATTTCCACTGTAAGTACATAATGACGTTGTGTTCAGGCGCAGTGGGACATTTGTAATTGATCATTTTGATAATCTCACTACAGTTATTGATGAATGCCAGCTGGTCAGTGATCAGGTGTATTGATTGATTGCTTGAAGTCTCTGCTGTGGTCATGATGTCACAGCTGCTGCTGAGTTATTATTAAAATAAGAGGTCAAATCAAATATTCAGGAAACAGATTTGTTTGTTTTCTTCGTTCACGTCGGTTTTATTTCTATGTGCTTGTTTCATTATTTGACTTTATGGCAAAAAACTAAAACTAGAGGCATAATCAATAATCAATACCACCGTTCAGATCAACAGAAACACATTTTAAATAAAGGTTTTTAGTTTTGGAATCAAAGTTTTTTTCTCACTGTTCTTTCACGAACAAAAACACATTTTTTATTCAAAAGAACAAACTCAGACCAAAATCCATTTTATTTTGTCAAATATAAAAACTCACTTGGATACAAAACAAAACAGAATCCCTTCAGAATAAAAGTCGTCTGTTAATGAAACGAAATCTTTAAATCACAAACAGAAAATTAAAGCATTCAGATTTTTGTACTGATTGGCTCAAACATCCTGAAATCTTTATTCATACAAAACAATTCACACATTCAACCTATTAACATGAATCCAGTGTCAATAAAGTTCTGTCTCCTGTGATCACATGACCCGCAGCGCCGTGACTCTTCTTCTGTGGTGTTCCGTTATCCAATGAGAGCTCGACATCGACGGTTTCCTGTTTGTGTTTCGTTTTGACGTGTCGAGGAAATCTAAACTGATAATCATATTGATCGATCAGCTGATTTTAATGTTCGCATCTCATTAACATTTTGAAAGGACACCTTAAATCAATCATGAAGGTGATTGATCAGGGTTCGTTGATCAGCTGCACACTGATCACAAGTGAGCTGGTATTTTTATTGATACATATCGCATGAACGTGTTGATGCGGTCAGATCTATGTGATCACAGTGAAGACAGACAACTTCACCTGCTGTGTCACACCTGGGTGACATCACTGACTCATCCTTCTCTTATTGGCTCAACTGGACTCCATCAAAAGGTTCACTTCCTGTTTTAAATCACAGACAATGAAGACAGAGTCAACTAATCAGCAACCAGTTTGATAATCAATTAATCATTTCAGTCATTTATCAAAATATAAACAATGATCTCTTTGGGTTTTGGACAAAACAAGACATTTATCAATACTTAATGATTAACTGATTGATCAAGGAAATTAGTAGATTCAGTCACATGATCACAGAGTGAAAGAGAGCGAAACAAAAGACCTGAGTTCAACCTGAAGGTGATGATGATGATGATGATGACGATGATGAAGGAGGCACTGAACAGTAAACAACCAATCAGGTCAAAGGTCACATGGTTCAATAAACATTCACGGAGGACTGAAACAGTAGAAAAGGCCTGAAACTGCAGCGTCATTCTTAAACTGCAGGAAAAGTGAAGGCAGTCTGGTGCTGAGCAGGAACACGTCTGTTAGACCGCGAAGCTCTCAGTGACAAAACAACAACGCAAATACAAAAACATCTACAGAGCAACACAATCTCAGAGAGCTCAAAGTCCAGGAAGACCATTACGAGGTCATCGCCCTGATGACTGGAAGTGAAGGCAGCACTGAAGAAACAAGAAGAAGAAGAAGAAGAAGAAGAAGGCACGTCTGACTGAAGAAACTTGGTCCAGTAACACCTGGTGGAGGCTCCACCCCTGAGGGACAGACCCCGCCCCCTTCAGGTTTAGCTTCAGTAGCTGAATTTCACCTTCTCTATGTCAGAGATCAGAGTCCTGGCCAGGTATATCCCCACCATCTGCACAGGTGAACACACACAACAGGTACAGTCAACAGCAGGCTGGGACCAGCACACACAAACACACACACACATACACACACAGCACACACACACTCATACACACACACCGGCACACACACACACACAGCACACATACACACACACACACACACAGGACGATGTCTGTACCTGCAGCAGAGAGATGACGATGAAGACGATGGCCACCGTGTACAGATTCCCCGGCAGCCAGTCCTCCAGCGCAGTGATGCAACCTTTAACGTAGATGTGATCACTCCAGTCTCTCTGTGAAGGAACGTAAGAACGTCAGAGAAACGTTCCCGTGGAACACCGACCACACGCTATGTGAGACTGTTAAAGTGAAACTCGCGCCAACAAGCAACCGAGGCTTGATTTGCAATTGAATATGAGTCAAACCTTCGTGTAAAAGCATAATTACAACAAAAGAGGCATTTTAAGATTTACATTAGTTTCGTTTTTGGGCAAGCTAATTTTCAATGGGGTGCAGCGGCACTCTTACGCAAGCATCAAAATCCCTATTTTTATGTTTCACAACATGAAACTTTGCACGTAGTATCACTGAATATGAATGTGTCATTAATAACATGTTCCTGTTACATGTGCAGATGGAGAGAACAGGAACATAAAAGCTGTTCATCTCTATACCTTCGTACGTCACTGAGACACTAAACTTCACGTCGTCTCTGAGCTGTGACAATAAAGTTGAATCTAAAATGTATCTTATATTTAGTCCGTCAGGTTACAGCGAACTTCAGAAGTCATCAGGTCAGCTGCACCTGTAGAGACACCTGTGGACCCCCAGCTGTGCCGACAGGAAGTTAGATTGAAAGAACAGGAAGTGACCTCACCTTTGGTCTGTTTCTGACGTCGTAGCCACACTGAGTGTTCACCACCGAGTCCTACACAAACACAAAGTGGTGTCAACATCCCACTCATTGTAAGCAGGGAGAAAGCCTTGTGTATTGATCAGTATTGATCAGTGATCAACTCACAGCAGGATCAGTGACGCAGCAGGAGAAAGGAACTCCACACTTCTCTCTGCTGCGATGAGTCCCGTTACAACTGAAATATACATTCAGATCCCAGTCCTCTGGTTCCTGCGCTCCACAGCAGTGGTTCTGTTCAAGAACAAGATCCGTCCGTCAGCATGAAACAGTTAGAACAGGAGAGTCTAAAACTAACCAGAAGCGAGATCCTACAGGTGTAACTGAGACTACCTGACTTTATATTTGACAACACAAACATGATGAGTTACCATCTTCTGCAGAGAGTCTATGAGGTTCTGCAGGTCGATGTCGTCTCTGTATGCTCTGATGTTTGCCAGGAAGAAGTCGTTGATCCATTCTCTGACCTGACTCTGAAAGACCACCGCCAGAACCGCCACCGTCAGCTCCAGGATGAAGATGAAGCCGATCACACCGGAAAACTGACCCAAAGACACAAGAATAAGTTTAACAAACGAATGTTCGCGGACAGACATTTTAAACTGCAAAATTTCATAATAAGACTTTTTTAACGTACAAACTTTAGCAAACAAATGTTTTCTCTCAGAGCTCCCACACAGCCAGCAAAGCCCAGGATGAAGGTGACTCCACCCACCACCAGGACCAACCAGACCGGGTCAAAACCATGCAGCTGGGTCACCTGGGTCAGATCCAACAGGATTCCCTGTAAAACGAAACAGACCAGTTCTGTAATTCAGGAAACAGTCAGTCCAGTACGAGAGTTCTCACTGTTAGGAACTGAAATGATGAGATGATGAACTGAGTCACCTTTTCACTCCACGCCCAGAAACCAGCCGCAATGAAGGCAGCTCCAGCCAGCTGCAACACACACACACCAGGGTTTAGACAGATCCAACCACAAACACACACACACACACACACACGCCAGCGTTTAGACACGTCAGATCACAGACACACATCAGCATTTAATTATAAAGTTGGGTGAGACAACTTCATGTTCAGACTGAACACGTTCTGACGTGAGAAGAGAATGTGACATTTCACAAGAACTGACGAGAAACACAGTTTGAGAAACACTTCACATTTCCTGCTCCCTCAACCAAACAGGAAGCCGTGCCATCGCTTCCTGTTAACGATCAGACAGGAAACAGACTTCAGTCTCTCTATCTTCAAAGAAAACAGGGCTCCCTCCCAGTCAGTCTGACATGTGATCAGGTAAACAGGTGAACAGGTGAACAGGTAAACAGGTGAACAGGTGAACAGGTATACATGTAGGTAAGCAGGTAACTCACCCAGAAGATGATGTTGTAACTGAACATCAGGTATTTGTAGCAGCAGCTGACTTCAGCACTCTCATATCGATAGTAGTACATCTGAGACAACACACAGCAGTTCAGCACTCCACATACATTAAATATACACATATACTGTATACACAGTGTAAATACACGGACACATGAGGTGACAGTCATCACTAATAAACAGTACAAACACAGTTATTAATGATCCGTGTTTGTAAACAAAGTCTCAGTAAACAGCCTGCAGGCTTTCTGTTAGCTGTTAGCTGTTAGCTGTTAGCCGTTAGCCAAACACTAAGAAGCAGATGTTCAGTTCAGATAAACAATAATTAACTGGATTATAAAGTTAGCTCACTTGTAGCTAATTTGTCTGCAGCTCCGGTTGAAGCTAACGTGAGGTGAGTTAGCGTCTCCTCTGTCGTTGTAAACGGACGTTTGTGTTTCAGTTTTCTTTCTGTAAGTTACGAACAAGTTAATCTCAACTCAACTCTCCGGTGTGTTCGTACAGAACCGAGCCACTTCCGTTAATGTGCCGTAATTAACTGTTAATGACGAGCTGTGACGAGTCCACAGCTAACAGGAAGCAGCTAATGCTAACAGAGTGTGAACTAACAGTGTGAAGTGTGAGTTTAATCAGAGAGTTCAGCGGGAACAGACGGGAACTGACGGGAACTGACGGGAACAGACGGCTCACCTCGGATCGGTCCGTAGCAACACATTCACGTCCCTTCGACTCTTTACTCAGACGAACAAACACACCCTGAGGATGATAACGGACTCCGTCTTCTTCGGCTGTTTCCACCACAAACAAAAACACAGCTCGTTCTTCTTCGTTGGGTTTTATTGTTGGTAAAATACCGTTTTACAGTTTACCGCCACCTGCTGGAGAGAAGAGGCGCTGCAGACAGATAATACAGTGTTATAACTTTATACTTCACACACCGACTATAATATTATATTACATTACATTACATTA
The DNA here is from genome assembly GCA_903131615.1 of Diplodus sargus. Lineage (NCBI taxonomy): Eukaryota > Metazoa > Chordata > Actinopteri > Spariformes > Sparidae > Diplodus > Diplodus sargus. Next base: position 207,938 of record CAEMYA010000231.1, on the reverse strand, counting down.
CATTACATTACATTACATTATATTATATCATATTATATTACATTATATCATATTATATTATATTATATTATATATGAATCCCTTGCTTTCAGTGCTGTAGCCTACTTATAAATTTATGAGGTACTTTTACAAACTTTAGTTTTGGTTTTCTTCTTATCTACTGCAGTACATATCAAGGGTAAATGTAATATGTTCTCTTACAGTACATAATTCTGCAATAACTTTTCAGATTTAATGTATAAAACACGTGAAGATTGTATAAAATACGGTGCAGTGTTTTCTATTAAAGTAACCAGCGCTGTGTAAAGTATTTAATCTAAGTGTTTTAGCATCAGAGCAGTACTGTGTGAAGAGTGTATAAAGTTTTCAGACCTAATGAGTTAGAATTAAAGTAAGACTTAATACTTTGTCCTGGTAGTGGGCCACAGCAGTTTTGCTATTGGTGAGGCTTTTATTGTGAAAAACCTATGGGAAATGAAGTGAGTAAACAGGAAATGAGTAGATGTGGAGCAGTAAATAAAAGCATGAATAGTGTTGAGACTCTTGTAAAAAACAGAAGTGTGATTCCTCCTGCTTGGCTCAGCTGTTAACGATGTGATGAGCTCGTTAACGAGGACTCTGTCCTAATGAACTTCCTGTGAGACTGATGACATGACGGGGTCAAATACTTTGTAACTGTTGTCACGGTAACCAGCCGTTCACCACCTCCACACAGTTTGAACATGGATCACAGTCTGGCCTTCAGCATGAATCAAAATCCTGCAGTTACCATGGAGACGGTGACCTCATGTTCTCTGTCACCATGGTGATGGAACAGAGATTCTGGGTCACGCTCAGTTTGTTAAAAAAGAAACAGAAAACAAACAAACAGGATGTTTACAAATAAATGTAGCCTTTTATTGTACAACACACACACACACACACACACACACACACACATTTGTATGGATACACTGTTAGACAGTGTGTGTGTTGGGGTGGTCTCACCTGATCGCCTTGTTTATTTCACCTGGGTGGGCGTGGCCTCAGTGAGTGGAGGAGGGGCTTCGTTGAGTGTTGGCTGACATGAGAAGATGAGCTGATGCTCGTCCTGTGAGAATAAACATCATGTGTTTGAATCTAATTTGTTTATTTGTTGACACAATGTGAGAACACAGAATCTCATCACTGGACATAATGTCATTCATAGAGAGTCAAAATATCTCAGCTATGTTTCATTGAACGTTCGTTTAGTCTGATGTTGTGACGTCGAAGTCTCCGGCAGAAGAGGGAGGAAAAACCAGAGCGTATCTTTATTAAAGTGGTGATCACAATTAAACTTCAACTGTGTTTGAAGTTATAATTGGGTGTGATATCTCCTGTGGTTGTAATCTGGATTAAGACAAAGATTATTTCATAAACAAACATTTTAGGTTACAGTTTTGCTCATTTATCCAAAATGTGACGAGACAACTCAGATCACTTCCTGTTGTGAGCCGTGCATCTCCTTTAATCTGAGTGGAATTAAATCTGTGAAACTTTAAAGCTCCTCAGCGAGCAAAGAAGCACAACGACACACAACAAAGAGTAAAACTGAACATAAAAACACATCTTTATTGTGACGTCACTTCAATTCTGAGAAAATCCCTCATCAATACAAATATCTGATAAAAGTGATGACAGAGAATGAATCTATTGAGATCCACAAAAACATTAATTATACTGATTATTCATAGAGATGGAGCGGACAAAAAGACAGAAACACTGTCAGCAACAATCAACACAAACTGAGGATTTGTGTGTGTGTGTGTGTGTGTGCGTGTGTAATGTGATCTGTTACCGTGACACTCGCCTCCAGCATCCCATCACCGTCTCCATGGAAACAAGGCCAGTAATATGACACGTTACACAATATTTGGATCATTTTGTCTCATTTTGTCTCACTCTCAGCTGAGTGTGTGTGTGTGTGTGTGTGTGTGTGTGTGTGTGTGGAGGGGGGGTGTTCGCTGCCTTTGTGAGAAATGATCTCAGTTTAAAACCTGAGAGGTTGTCTGAACTCAGAGGACACGTCTGCACTGTGCAAACATAATGAGTTCTAACTCGTCTTAAAACTCTTAACATGAACACACATTTCAACTGATCAGCCACTGAACCAGTAACACATCATCACCAGACTCCATTAACAAATGTAGTGATTTTAAGAGTTGTTTAGTTGAAACAAACTTTATAAACATTATGAAACTCTGTCTCTGACAGAATCTGATTCATTGTCTCCTTCTTGTAAATTCAGCATTAAATCTGATACATGAGGCTGAATAATAACCACAATTTCACCAGACTCCCTTATCAAATCAGCTGATTTAAGAAGTTGTACCGTAGCGTAAACCTTTATAAACATTATGAAACTGTGTCTCTGACAGATTGTAACTCATTGTGTCCTTGTTGTAAATTCAGCATTAAATCTTTCAGCAGCAGTTGTTTGTCTCCTTGCAAAAAGTGTCAGTTTGTGGCAGCATGTCTGTACCAGCCTGTCTGCTTCTGTCTTACCTGCCAACATTTAGCAGCTGTTTGAACTCGCTCTCTGTGTGAGGTCCTGATAACACCGCCTCTGTCTCCACGGCAACCAAGGCCAGTAGATGTGATGTAGTGAGCTTCAGACTGTCGTGTTATAGTGTGTTACATGAGGACCACACCTGAGTCAGGCTGAGGCAGAAGACTCAAACACTGATGAGCAGCTTCAATATCACAATATTGTACTGAAGACTGTTGAGACTTTGACAAACTCTGAACTCAGTGAGATTCACGATCAATAATCGTCAGCAGTGTGGATATAATGACTCACTAGAACATCACTTTATAGCCTCATATCAACATAACCAGATAACATGTGAATATTAACGAGGCCGACGTCAGTTCATATTAACGATGATGAGAAATGGAAAGTGAGGTCAGTGTGTTCAGGTGAAACTGATCTGAGGTCTGCTGATTGTGTTTTCCTCCTGAGAGAACAGATAATCCTCAATAAGCCCTGAAGATCAGAGGAGGATCAGGACTCATAAAAACAGGATCAGCTGTCACCATCAGAGGAGCCACCAGCTGATCGAGCCGCCGCCTCCGAGCGTTCATCAGGAATATTACATTTACATTCAAATCATGTTCAACATCTAATGAAAGGCGTCAGTAAAAACACTCAGACTGAGATTCTTTTACAACAAAATAAACTTTATTGATTCACACTAAATAAGATTTTCTGTACAAACTGTCCCTGAACCCCTCATCAGAAACCTCCAACTGTCCCTGAACACTTCGTCAGCATCATCACCTCAACATTTCTCAGAAGTCTATCATCCAATCAGAGCGCTGCAGCATCACTTGTTGCCGGGCTGGGCGGCAATGTAGAGCGCCACCAGGCAGTACAGAACCCCCCCGACTGTCAGACCCATGGTGCTCCGGTAGAGCAGGCGGTCCATGACGCCCCGCTTCAGGTGGACCGGGACGCCGTCCGACCTCTGGACCAAAGAGAAAGGCGTGTTACATCATCACACAGATCTCATTATCTCAACAGACACACCTGAGCAGGGACCCCTCAGGTGGAGACAGAACACCTCAAGCATTTTTACTACACAAGTCTGTAACACCAGAGACGACGAGTCTATGACACGAGTCCTGTCCCCCCAAGACCAAGATATATATCAGCCATTCACTGAGACACAGTTCAGGTCCTGCTCACTGAACTAACTGCCCGGGGCATTTCCAAGATGGCTGCTGGGTAGAGAGACTTGTGACCTCACTTCACTGAACCCTGGAACCTGTTCAAGGGTCCTTAGAAACCCCCCCAAAGACAAGTCAAGGACCCCTGGAACCTGTGTGACCTTCATTAACACTATTACACACACACACACACACACAACTGATGACATCACCTGGAAGGCTTTCTGCAGGTCGGGGACTCGGTTGGCTCCCAGGTACTCCGCCTGACTTCCTGCTTCTGACACCAGTTTAGTCGGAGACGCAAAGATCTGTGGAGGAGCGGCAGGCGGGACAGCCGGACGTAGACCCTGGAGACAGACAGGTTAGAGACAGACAGGTCAGAGAGGCAGACAGGTCAGAGAGACAGACAGGTCACAGACAGACAGGTCACAGACAGACAGGTCAGAGACAGACAGGTCAGAGAGGCAGACAGGTCACAGACAGACAGGTCAGAGACAGGTCAGAGAGACAGACAGGTCAGAGAGACAGACAGGTCACAGACAGACAGGTCAGAGACAGACAGGTCAGAGACAGACAGATCACAGACAGACAGATCACAGACAGACAGGTCAGAGAGGCAGACAGATCACAGACAGACAGGTCAGAGAGGCAGACAGGTCAGAGAGACAGACAG
>CAEMYA010000231.1:168233-183437 GCA_903131615.1 Diplodus sargus | reverse complement strand
TACTGAGGTGTACCGAGGAGCACTGAGGTGTACTGAGGTGTACTGAGGTGTACTGAGGAGCACTGAGGAGCACTGAGGAGTACCGAGGAGTACTGAGGTGTACTGAGGTGTACTGAGGTGTACTGAGGAGCACTGAGGAGTACTGAGGAGTACCGAGGAGTACTCACACTGTGTACTGTGGGTTGGTGTCGTCAGAAGAATCTCTGGAATGAGCTCTCCACCCACTCTCTGCTCTGATTGTTGGGAACAAACAACATCACTGTTCATCAGGTCACGTGACACAAAGACAACAGACACACACACACACACACACACACACACACACAGACAGACAGGTACAGGTGTATATTAAATGTATCAGATACAACCGGTCTGATTCAGTTTTGAAGTTGTGACATCAGAGACGTCTCTGACACAAACTGCAGAGTGTCTGTGTGTGTGTGTGTGTGTGTGTGTGTGTGTGTGTGTGTGTGTCTGTGTCTGTGTGTGTGTGTGTGTGTGTGTGTGTGTATGTGGGGGGATCAGCTGACTGTGTGTTGGATCTTTGTTTTCCATCAGACAAAAGGACAAAAGGACACAATCGTCCGTTTGTCTGCAGAGTGACTCCTCCTGTTTTAATAAAACCTCCTCTGTGATGTCACAGATCGACTGTCTGATGTCGTCCAATCAAACTGCAGCGTCAGACATTGTTCTTTTCACTACATGATGCTGATCATAACTGTTGTTTTCAGACTGCAGTGTTTGTACTTGATCTCCTGTGTGATGGATGTAGGAGGTCCTGGGAAAGGTGCTGGTCCTTATCCTGGTTTTGGTCCAGATCTTAGACCGAGCCAGGCTAACAAGCCAGGAGAGACCCCACAAATCAATAGAAACAAACCACAGAAGAAGAATTGGATTAAAGGAGCAGTTCTCCCTGTCATGAGGAACAGCGCCTCCTGCTGAAGTCTGAGTGCTCCTTTACTTTCTCCCATAGTTTCTCCTCTGGTCTTTGAGGAGATCTGGATCTGTCGTGGGATGACTGGGTACAGTTCAGACCTCCATGTTCTCTGAAAGGAGAGGTCTGGCCACTCCTCCTCCCCCTCCTCCTCCTCCTCCCCCTCCTTCCCTCGCTTGGTGTCTTTGTCTCTGTCCTTGGCATCCACAGTGAGTCCTCAGAGCGTCTTTCAGGAGGAGAGAATAGAGGATTGTCTTCATCAAGGAGGACGGCTTGTTTCAGGAAGTCCAGGCCGGGAGGAAGGGGGAGGAGGAGGAGGAGGATGGGGGAGGAGGGGGGGTGACGAGGGGGGGAGGCAGGCAGAGGGAGGTGAAGCAGAATGTCAAGGCGAATGTCTTTGTGTCGGGTGTTTTCCGCCTGGCGACAGCTGATTCATATTCAAATGGTGCTTCTGAATGGACAGTTCGCACACACACACGCACGAATACACACACACACACACACATACACACACACACACACACACACATACAGACACACACACACACATACAGACACACACACACACACACTGAGTTTAGAAAAAAAAGTTTGAACATTCCTGGCGGAGGTGAACTGAGAGGAGGAGTCACGTCCAAACTGACGTTGAATTTTTATTAGTTTTAATAAATGATGACACGTTGATGACAGTTACCGGATCAGCAGCATGAAAAAAAAAACACTCAAGCACATGATGTCACAACACGTGATGTCACAACCCATGATGTCACAACACATGATGTCACAACACGTGATGTCACAACCCGTGATGTCACAACCCGTGATGTCACAACACGTGATGTCACAACCCGTGATGTCACAACACGTGATGTGACATCTGTAAACATGAGAATACACCATCAATGGAAACATCAAAGGCTGTCCTGACTGTGAGGTCACAAAAACTCGACTACATTTAGTCCTGATTGGTGGTCGGGTGCTCCACGCTTATGATGGCTGTCGCTCCACCGGTTCAGACGTCTCCACGGTAACCAGACATCATCCTCCAGCCGCCACAGTGACGACACAAAGTTCTTCAGGCTCATCAAACTTGTCGAGCGTCCGACCACGAATCAGGTCGTCAGTGTTACTGGATTAACTCTGTCGCCATGACAGCAGAGCCGCTGACTCAGCAACAACCGCACCTGAAACTGAACATCAACATCTGCAGAATGCTGAGTTCTCATTGGACAATTCTTTCTGTGAGGTAGGAGGAGCCGTCCTGCTGTCTGTCAGAGAAATCGAGGGTCTCGATTGGCTCGTCGGGAGCGGAAACGGATCTCAGACAATTTGGAGTTGATGCCGGAACCGATGACTCCTTTCTTAGCCAGAGGAAACCGAGCCAGGATGGCATCTGACAAATACAGAGAGGAAGACCGTCAGAGAGGAAGAGTATCAGAGAGGAAGACCGTCAGAGAGGAAGACTATCAGAGAGGAAGAGTATCAGAGAGGAAGAGTATCAGAGAGGAAGAGTATCAGAGAGGAAGACTATCAGAGAGGAAGCGTGTTGACAAAGAGTGTCAGATTAAAGGAGCAGTCCGCTGATGAACCTACTAAAGATGGCGTTGATCTTGTGCGGATCGAGCGCGCTGCGTTGTGGTTGGAAGGCGGGCCGGCGACTCCGCCCACCACGGAGGTTACTGTTCATCAGCGTGTTCATATCAAACACACCCATCAGCAGCGTCCGGGCCATCGCTGTGGGAGACTGCGCCTGATTGGCTGCCTGCCACGAGCGACCTTCACATAGAACACCTGAGCCTGGATACACCTCCACCTGGCTCACCTGGACGGATGAAACCACAACAGACCAGATTAAACCAGACGAATCAAAACCTTAAAGACTGGAATGCACCGACACTGTCAGACACTGTGAACCGGATCAGAATAAACCCGTTTCAGTGTGAATTGGATCAGAAGCGTCCTCACGTGTCCGTTGGCGTGTCCAGCAGTACACTGGCTCTCGGAGCAGCTCCTCCTCAGCTCCTCCATGTCGGTCTGGCTGCAGAGTGGCGCCTCCTCCCCCATGTGGCTCCCCAGGCCCAGTTCTGCTCCTCCTGGCAGCTCCTCGTCCTCAGAGCCCAGCGGGCCCCAGGAGTCCAAAATGTCCCCGCTCAGCTCCTCCTGGAGCTGCTGGGTGTAGACCTGAGAGTGGAGGTCTCCATCCTGATTGGCCGGCTGGTGCTGATGCAGGTACGGGGCGTAGCTGTCGCTGCCTCCTGTTGCTGTGGAGACGGAGTGGTGACTGTTGGACTGACCCAACGTTTGCCACATGGTGGACAGGAGCCCAGGGATTTCTGGGAAATGTAGTCACAGTAAATGTCATGAACTTAAACCACATTCGACCTGTTCACATCAAACCATGACCAGGTGTGCTCAGGTGACTCACCGTGGACCAGCATGTTCCTCAGTCTCTGGTTCTCCGCCGACAGCTCGGCTCGCTCTCTCTCCAGCTCTCGAACGCGCGACCGCAGGAAGTGAAGCTCATTGGTCTGTGGCGGGGTCAGAACCGGCCCACCTGACACACCTGACTCCACCTTCACCACCTGCAGGGGGGAGGAGGGAGGGGGGTGTATCAACCAACAGAGAACCTGATTGGCTGTAACTCTTCTTCATGTGTTGTGAGTTTGATGGTAAATTAAATTCTGTTCTGATCCAATTGTTCGAGGCTCATCGTGTGTTTTATAAGAAATCTGTCAGATAAATGTAGAAGAAGAATAAAGTAGCCAAGATGGAAATATTCAAGGACAAGTTATTTAAAACTGTAATCGAGTACTTAGTCACTGGTACCAGAACCAGCACGGTGTCAAATAAACAGAACCAGCATTAATCAGTGCTGCTCAGTGTTGGAGCGGTTCTGGTGGAGGATAACGAGCCTGCAGCGCCTCCCACAGGTCAGACTGCCACACTGCACCAACATCAGATTCAATCAATCATTATCTTGTCTGATTGTTTATGATCTTCTCACATATCGATCAGCTGATCAGCTCGTGCTGTATAAAGTTTAGCTGCTGTTAATATTAATGATTTTAAACAGAACTGTAAAAAGTGAATAAAATTCAAGTTGAACAAAAAATCAAAAATGATTCAGTCAGTCTTCATCATTCGTCTCTGCACATTTCACTTCCTCTCTCCTGCAGCCGTTTCCATAATTCCATCATGGCAACAAATCAATGATAAGTATCAATATCATACATTTGTACATATATGGATCAATCAACTGATACCAGCAATAACTGGACGCATCATGACTAATATTTGTATCTATTTGAAGACATTAACAGAATTACTCTTATTGTTTGTGTGTTTTAATGACAGCTCCGTGACGTCAGCTTTTCTAAGTGACATCACGACCACAGCTGAAGCATTTTACCGGTCGATACACCTGATTATCGACCCGCTGACGATCGCCAGTGACCCGGTTACACTGGTCCGGATTGGCCGTTAACACGTAACTGTCAATAACCTGAAACATCCCACTGCACGTGAACGCAGCTTCATTATGTTTAATGAGCAGCGAGCAGGTAAACAGTCAGTGTGACGTCAACACACACACACACACACACACACACACACACACTCATGTATACGGGTCTATGGTATATGAACGTGATGTGTGCAGCGGGTCTGGGATGGACCGGGAGTCTCACCACCGGCGGCCCGGTGTCGCCGCTGTGTGTCCGCTGCAGGACGCTGCTGTCCGGACACTCCGTCATCTGCAGCCCGGAACCGGAGCCACCGCTCGGGTTCGACCGTCCGAGAAAAGCCGCTAATGTTCCGCTACCGAACCCTCCAGCCGCCGCTCACAGCACACAAAGAAGAAGAAAACAAGTTTATTAAAATTCATAGAGACGTCCACATCCGGTGCTCCCCATGACGTCATTACTGCCAGACCGCGCTGTAGTCTCACGCGGGAGCGTTTGTTAAGATTCTGCGCGTCCGAGACTACAGTACCCAGAGTGCACCGCGGCCGGCAGACTGTAAACACGCATGGAGCCTGAAGGACGAAGAGGCTGATGATCGGTGAGTTCTGCTGAGTTCTACTGAGTTCTGTTCAACATTACCGTGCTGGTACCGGGTTCTAATGGGTTCTTTGTAACCTTACCCCGTTTGTAGGGAGTTCTAAGGAGTTCTACTGGGTTCTACTGAACACTATCGTTTCTCTCATGAGTTCTGTTTAACCTTACTCTGTTTGCACTGAGTTCTACTGAGTTCTGCTGGGTTCCTTTTAACACGACAGTTGTTCTACTGAGTTCTACTGAGTTCTACTGAGTTCTGCTGGGCTCTGCTGAGCTGTACTGTGGTTCTAAATGAGAACGGTCACCTGTCACCTGCGTGTGTGTGTCCTCAGTGTTTGTGCGGTATAACCTGGGGCCAGGTGTGGCCGTGGAGCTGCAGCAGGAGGCGAGTGTGGGCCAGCTGAAGGAGGTGGTGGGGAGTCAGCAGGGGGTCCAACCCGAGCACCTCAGGGTTCTGTTCGCTGGCAGAGAGCTGAGCAGCTCCGCTACATTGCAGGTGAGCTCAGGTGAAGGAGAAACGGTTTCTGATTGGAGGCGTCTTCACCTCCTCTTGGGGACTCCTTGCTTTCATATCATCGTCTGCCTGTTCTCTCCTCCTCCTCTCAGGGTTGTGACCTCCCGGAGCAGAGTACCGTCCATGTTGTTCTCCCTCCATCAGGTTCCTCCTCCTCCCAGCTGCTCCTCCTGCAGGAGCGCCTGGCTCGAGCAGGGGAGGAGGAGCAGGACAGTCTGACCAGGCTGGACCTGAGCTCCTCACGCCTCCTCTCCACCTGCACTGGGCTGGCAGTGATCCTGGAGGGGGCAGATGGAGGAGCAGAGGAGGCGACAGAGGAGGTGCAAGCTGCAGGTGTGAAAGGTCAGAGCAGTAACCGTGTCATAACTCTTGTAGTGTGTCAGTAGCAGTACTCTGACTGTGTGTACCTGTGTGTACCTGTGTGTACAGGTGTGCGTACTCGCAGTACTTTCTTTGTGTACTGTAAGAGCTGCAGCTCGGTCCAACCCGGAAAACTGAGAGTTCGTTGCAGAAGCTGCAGACAGACGACGCTGACGCTCAGCAGGGTGAGAGCAGAACGCAGTATTTACACTGACTGAGGTGGTGATGATGATGGTGGTGATGATGGTGATGGTGATGATGATGTTGGTGATGATGGTGATGATGATGGTGATGATGATGTTGGTGATGGTGATGATGATGGTGATGATGATGATGATGATGATGATGATGATGTGATGATGAAGGCCCCCCTCTCTCTCTCTCTGTCAGGGTCCGTCCTGTTGGGATGATGTTCTCCTTCGAGGTCGTATCCATGGTGTGTGTCAATCAGACGGTTGTGATGGCAACGAGGCGGTAAGAGGGCAGAGGTGCTGTGTCATGTCAGTCCACCCAATGGCATTCTGGGAGATGTAGTTTATCTACTGTGTGTGTGTTTGTGTGTGTGTGCGCAGGAGTTCTACATGAAGTGTGCGTCCCATCCGACCTCAGATGACGACCTCTCTGTGGCCCTCGACCTTATTATGACCAACAGCAGAGACGTCCCCTGCATCGCCTGCACTGACATCATGTAACACACACAAACACACACAAACACACACACACGCACACACAGTATCCGTATAGCTACAGCTGTGACCCGTCTGTCTGTCCGTCCGTCTCTCAGGGACGTGGTTCTGGTCTTCCAGTGTTCCGAGCGTCACGTGATCTGTCTCGACTGTTTCCGTCGTTACTGTCAGACTCGACTCAGCGAGCGACAGTTTGTTTCTCATCCTGTGATTGGCTACTCGCTGCCTTGTGCTGGTGAGTGTGTGATGTCACTGCAGTGTCATCAGTCACCTGCTGATCAGTAAAACACTTCATCGTCTTTATAATCACATGAGGATCAATCAGTGTGATCGTCTGTCTGCAGCCGGCTGTGACGACTCTCTCATTAAGGAGCTGCATCACTTCAGGATTCTGGGAGACGACCAGGTGAGTTTTTCTTCTTCTTCATGTTGTATATTTGTGCTGTGAGACACACGATGCTGTAACCATGGAAACATCACAGAGGTCGTCTGTCCAAACTTTATTTAATGACTTTTGGTGACATTATTGTGCTGTACTGAGCTCTGTCTGTCCGTCTGTCTGTCAGTATGGGCGGTACCTGCAGTACGGGGCCGAGGAGTGCCTGCTGATGACTGGAGGACTGATGTGTCCGTCACCTGGCTGTGGGGCGGGGCTTGTCCCACCTGACGGCAGCAGGAGGGTGGAGTGTGACCGACAGCTCGGCTGTGGCTTCGTCTTCTGCAGAGACTGCAGGGAGGACTACCACCAGGGGGCGTGTCCCACCGAGCTGACCCCGCCCACAGGTGGAGCCTCACAGGTGAGCTGACCAATCAGGGAACACATCAGCTGACTGATCAATATTATCATATTATCATATGTGATGTTGTCAGGTTTCACCACAGTTTGAATATTCAGGTCCGAAATAACCAACAACTCTTCCTCCTGCTCCTCCTCCTCCTGCTCCTCCTCCTCTCCCTTCTCTCCCTCCTCTCCCTCCTCCTCCTCCCCCCCTCCCTCCTCCTCCTCTTCCTCCTCCTCCTCCTCTTCCTCCTCCTCCTGCTCCTCCTCCTCTTCCTCCTCCTCCTCCTCCTCCTCTTCCTGCTGCTCCTCCTCCTCTCCCCCCCCCTCCTCCTCAGAGTTTCGTGGTGGATGAGGAGGCGTCTCTCAGAGGGAGGTGGGATCGAGCCTCTCTGCTCCTCCTGCAGGAGTCAACTAAACGCTGTCCTCAGTGTTCAGTTCCTGTTGAGAGAAACGGTGAGAGACAGTCTGAACCGGTCTGAACCGGTCTGAACGGGTCAGTCTTTGGTGTCTGACAGGACAACAGTTCACTTTATGAGACAAACCTTGTTACTCACCACGTACACAGCGTCAGTGGTTAAATGAGGAAACCTGGTCAGGTAAATAAATATAAAACAGGACACATTAGTACAAAGATAGCTCAGAGAAACATGTAGCAGCATGTGGCAGCGTTCGGTCCTACGGCAGGTTTATCAGCCGAGTCCAGAGAAGATCCCACACCGGCGCTTCTGTCACTCATCCTGCTGAGCATCATGTTGCTTTAGTTCAGGACATCTGGACGTCTTCCAGTACGAAGTATTATCCTCGTGGCCACTGTGTAGCTCACCATGACCACTGAGAATTCTCCATCCGAAAGGTTGTATACTCTGGTTCTGACCCGGAGTAAACACAGTCTAGTGATGAAGGTAAAGTCCGTCCCCGGCCAGTTGCTCAAATATTCCAGTGTAACAGCAACAGTGTGAGAGAGTGTTTCAGGAACAACCTGTCAGTTTGTTCAGAACCTCGATGTGTTCAGTGACTGTAGGATTTCTGTCTTCTTAACCAGCTCAGTGAAACGAAGCTTGTGTTGCCCTCAGTGTGCTGCAGGAGTAAAATCAGAGAGGTTAAAGGTCAGATGTCACTGTACCGTGAACACATGCTGAGTCTGCATCCTTCAGAGGAGCACGTGAAGGCTGTCCCAGTCTGAAGCCTCCAGACGCTCCTTCTTCTCCTGTTTCTGGAGGATTCACCGCTACGATCCTTCGTGGCCTCACATATCCCAAGATTCTTTGCACGCCCGAAAAATAAGACAGAAAGAGAGAAAATGGCGACATCGCGTGACGTAGATCGTCACTTTCGCGGGCCTGGCCGGCAGAAATCGTGATGTAAGAGTAAAACATCTGGTGACTCAACCAGGAAATGCTCCAAAGGCGAGACCGTCCCATTTAACAATGGCTGAAGAGGTTAAGAAGGTCTCTGAAGGACTCGCCTTCAAAGACCACAAAGGCCTTCAGAGGATGCAGACCCTGAACTGAGTGTTATTTGTGTGTAACAGGTGTGTTGTCTCCCCCTGCAGGCGGCTGTATGCACATGCAGTGTCCTCTGTGTAAAGCCGAGTGGTGTTGGCTCTGTGGAGTCACCTGGAACAGGGAGTGTATGGGAGACCACTGGTTCGGATGACACGCACACACACACACACACACACACACGTTGATTCATTATATTGATACTTTATAGATGTCAGCTGTTGAGGTCCAGCTGAGGCTCTGATTGGTTCGAGAATGTGTCATGAAAACAGTTTCCTGTTTATCTGTTTAATAAAAATGATTATTTATTAAAGCAAGGTGATTTGTTTGATTGATTTTGGTTCAAAGGTCTTGATCAGGTGCAAAGCATGATGGGAACATGTTCTGTTCAGTGACTCCGTGTGATTGATCCTCGTGGATCTTAACTTTATCAACTTTATTCAGACCTTGACAACAAACAGTAGAGACGTCTGAACTGAATGTTTATTGATTGTTTACTAATAATGTAGAAATCATTTGATCATCAGAGCTGTAGATGTCAGTATTGATCCAGGATCAGTCTGACACAAAGTGATGTCAGAGGCTCCTCTTTACAAAGATTAAGGCTAAAAGCTAAGCTAACAAGTTTCAACTGTCCAATTAAAATTTTAAATCTATTTATTTTATTGTATTTTAGACTCAGAGAGGAAAGAAAAACAATTTACAGACGGACACAAAGTGAGAAAATAATTATTGTTTTAATTAGGGCTGTCAGGCGATTAAACAAATTAAACTAATTAATTACAGGATTTGTAATTAATTAATCTAATTAATCGCATTTTAATCTCATATCTGCTGAAGGTACCCAAATAAAGAATTCGAATTCTAGGACATTACAAAATTGTATTGCATGACTAATCAACTGAATACACTAAGAAGAGAAGAACTTGCCGTTCAAAGGCCCGAGCAAACTTCACCTCACCGAATGTTTCTGGTGACGGTCAGCCATCCGGACCGAGTCTTCAGTGAACTTTACCCCGGAAGACAGTCTCCGTCGGTTTTGATTGACAGGGGAGACACCGGGGAAACCCCTCGAAAAAAAACACACACGTCATCATCATGACGTGTACCGTCACGTCTCTTTAGGAGCCGCAGCGCCGGCTTTCTTTGTGAATTACGCAGCGGTTCGTCTTTACAGCGGTGTTTCGCTCTGTGAACGAACAACGGCGGAGAATTGGCGAACGACCGCTGCGGTGTTAATGTGGTGTTACTTACAGCTCATAGGGCTGATCTGGACTGGAAGTTGTGTCGTGTTTCTGCCTTCTCACAGCACGAGACAGGTTCGTGGATCTGAGTGGCGCCATTTCAGCTTTGATACTGTATCGTTACAGCCCGACGAGCGACGCAGGTGGGAAGTGACGAACACGTCCGGACGTTCCTCAGTGCTGCAGTGACGAGCCACTGCCGAGTAGCCTACGGGTCCTTCAATGGGCCAAATTTAAAATGCTTGAATTGCCACTCAGAATCTCAGAATTAATTGCGTTAATTTTAATAACGCATTAATTTGCAGTGTAATTAATCTAATTAACGCGTTAAACTGACAGCCCGAGTTTTAATTAAAGAATAAATCTGTTCAATATTTTGTTCAATTTATTTAGTTTCAGGCGTGATTTATGTAATAATAACTCGACAGTGTGCTCTGTTTTTAAAATAATCATGCTGATGTCAGATGCCGGTTTTTATTCAGTGTTGTGTTGAGTCCTGGACCTGGACCTGGACCTGGTCCCTCCACCCACTGATAAGATGAACTATAAACCTTTGAGCTGATAAACGTCAGCTGATTTTATGGTTTTGTTTTGAGCAGCTGTAGATTAAAACCACGAGGTGAAGACTCAGACCGATCTGGATCGGCTCAGTCCCTCAGAACCACGAGGTGAAGGCAGATCCAGAGAAAGTTCTCTACTGAATGTAGTTGAGGACAGAAGATACTAGAAACAGATCAGATCAGTCCAGCAGGTCCATCAGTGTGGAGGTCTGGAGTTCTGACCTGGTGGACGTAGACTCAACACGGCAGGATGAAGAGGGGAACCCGGGCCGGATTGACAGGTCTGGAGAATCCTGGACTGGAGCTGGAGACAAGGAGCGAGATGATCCAGGTGAGTGTGAGCCAGAACCAGACCCAGGTCCAACTGCAGAAGGAGCGTTCGTTTCAATCTGGCACAGGCGGGTGGAGTTTAACTCAGGATGAAGTCTGTGAGTACAAACTTTTAGGACCAAAATAAAGAAAAAACACTTCAATCAAAAACAGCTAAAAGAACAATTCAGATAAAAGCTCCACCCGTCTGAGACGCCCTGTGGAATAAAACACTTACAGCGCCGAGTCGAGTGTGAGAGCCAATAAACAGACGGCTCTGATGTGACCTCACAAGCTGTGACAGTCAGACTGGGCTCACTGGTTTTACTGGAAGAAAAAGGACTGTGTTTGTATTCAGGTCTCGGGCGGTCCTCAGGTCCTGGGAGGTCCTCAGGTCTCGGGCGGTCCTCAGGTCCTGGGAGGTCCTCAGGTCTCGGGGGGTCCTCAGGTCTCGAGGGGTCTTCAGGGGTCCAGGTCCTCTGTGTCTGCAGCAGTGATGGCTGCAGCTCGCTGGGCTTCGTACTCGTGCGGCCGCTGGAAGCAGAGAAGAGGAAAGCTGAAAGGTGACACAGAGCCGACAGGTGGTTCTTCAGTCAGCTCAGCAGATCTGGATTGATTAAAGGTTGAATATTATTTATCCGTCTCCAGGTGTTCAGCTGGCGACCAGGTACACAGGTCTGGCTGAGGATGATGAGGAGCAGAAGGACGAAACCGACACAACAAATGAAAACCAGCAGCTGAATAAAAGACTGCTGAATTACTTCAGACAGCTGGCCGCCAGCAACCAGGACACAGACCAGGTAACACAGAGCAGGTAACATAGAGCAGGTAACACAGAGCAGGTAACATAGAGCAGGTTACACAGAGCAGGTAACATAGAGCAGGTTACATAGAGCAGGTTACATAGAGCAGGTAACATAGAGCAGGTTACACAGACCAGGTAACACAGACCAGGTAACACAGAGCAGGTAACATAGAGCAGGTTACACAGAGCAGGTAACATAGAGCAGGTTACATAGAGCAGGTTACATAGAGCAGGTAACAGAGAGCAGGTTACAGAGAGCAGGTTACATAGAGCAGGTAACATAGAGCAGGTAACATAGAGCAGGTTACATAGAGCAGGTAACATAGAGCAGGTAACAGACCAGGTGTGTTTGTGTGTTTGTGCAGGTGGACCTTCAGTTTGTGGACAAAGTGATCTCAGATGGAGCCGATCCAAACAGCTCGGACAGATTCGGACAGACCGTCCTGCACGAGGTCAACACAAGATCTGTTGTTTGATTTATTCTGAACTGATTTGATTTCTAACACGTAAAAACAAAGACAACAACACAGAGACACACAAACATCCACAGACTCTCAGTGTTGTCTGGTCGTCTGCTGTATCTCTTCAGATCTCCAGGGCCTGGAGCGTGGATGTGATGCGGTTCTTCTTGGACCGGGGCTCAGACCTCCTCAGGCCGGATCAGTTTGGAGTCACAGTGCTCCACGTGGCCTCGGCGCTGGACTACCAGGAAATGGTTCAGTTTCTGCTGGACCGAAAAGGTTTTTACATGAACACTCTGACACGCTGTGGTGTTTTACTTCCTGTTCTAGCTGCAATCAAAATGATTCGACCCGCACTGCAAATTAGGTTTATAGGTAAAATGTTCTGACCCGCTGCAAGCGCGATGCACAGCGTGACACCAGCTTCTGGCAGCTGCTGAGGAATCGTAGCTCATTCCTTCAGTTCACTGATATTCTTGTGTTTGCGTGCTGCAACCGCCTTTTTCAAATCCCACCAGAGATTGTCATCGGGGTTTGGGTCAGGCGACTGTGACGGCCACTCTAGTATCTTCCAGGACTTCTTCTGAAAACAAGTTTTGGTGGACTTCGAGGTATTCTCGGGGTCATTGTCCTGTTGGAAGGTCCAATGACGTCCAAGCTTCCTCACAGAGGGCATGATATTTCCTCCCAGGATCTGTGATTGGATCCGTCCACACGCTGAAGTTTGCAGTTCCAGAGGAGGTGAAGCGGCCGCAGAGCATCACTGAGCCTCCGCCACGCTTCACTGCAGGCAGCGTGTTCTTCCTCCTGCAGACATCCGCTGATCCACAGGCCCGAAAAGATCCAGTTTTGTTTCATCGCTCCACAGAACAGAATCCCAAAACCTCTTTGGCTTATTTATATAGTTTTTAGCAAATTGAAGCCGACGTTTCTCGTACTTTTGGGTCAGTGGTGGTGATCGTCCAGCAGTCCAGGCATGGAGCCCTTCAGAGTTTAGTATGCGCCTCACTGTGGAAACTGGAACTTCAGAACCTGCTGCCAAGTCTTGCTGCAGGTCGTTTGCAGTCAGTGGAGGTTTTTGACCCCCGGCCTCCTCAGGACTCTGGTGCAGCTGCTGATAGCTTCCTCTTTCTGCTGCGTCCAGGTAGTGAAGCCACTGGTCCTTTCACTGTGTCTCTGTGAACCTTCAGCGCCTCTGCTGTCTTTTTGTTTTCCTTGTTTGTAAGGCGATGATCTCTTCTCTGAACGTTTTGGACAATCCTCCTCACTTGGCCACATTTCTAACATGCGATGAAACGTCACCGTCATCAGTCCAGGAAATATGAGGTGTTCTATCTCACACCTGATGCAGCTGATGAAGCCCTTGATTGCTTGTTTGCACCACACCTGATTTGCAAATGTGTGCTCTTACGGGGAATTCTGTTCAGAGGGTTTTTTTGAGTCTGCATAAATCTTTGAAAGTAGGATTTAGTGTTGAATTTGGATGTAATATTAGTTTTATTTAACCATTTAATCTGTTGTTGTGTGATTTGTTTATTGCAAACACCTGAAATGCAATGCGGGTTGAATAACTTTGATCTGAGCCGGATCACTGAATGAGTCTACTGAACGGGGGCCCACTCTGGACCCTGGAGACACAAAACAGCCACACAGAGACACGCTGGTCTCTGGTCTCTGGTTTCTGGTTGCTGGTCTTTCTGTAGAGCTGAATCAAGCTTTATGTCCAGATTCTAATTGAAGTTCTGCTGCTGAAATGTCCTCAGCTGATCCCGAGGCTCGGACTCTTCTGGACCAGCAGACTCCTCTTCACTACGCTGCCAAGAACGACGCCGTCGGCTCCATCAGGCTGCTGCTGCAGGCCGGAGCCGCCATCAACTGCACCGACTACAAACAGAGAACTCCACTGCAGCTTGCCGCCAACCTGGGTACAGCTGACATCATCACTGACATCACAGGCTGGCTCAGTTCTGAGCCTGCTGGGCCTGTGCTGACTTGGTACCGTCTGTGTGTTTTCAGAGCGCAGTGAGGCGGCTCGGCTGCTGTTGGAGCTCGGGGCGGAGGCGGGGTTAAAGGACTCTGACGGACAGCTCTGTATGACTGCTCTGATTGGTCGGATGAGTTCAGTGGTAACAACGTCCCGCCTGCTGACAGATAACTGGGCTGTGATTGGTCCAAAACAAAGTCATTCATTCAACTTTAAGCCAACTTGTCATCACTGTTTCTGTTTGTGTGGTAGCGTACAGAATATATCCTGTTGTTGATGAATGTGGTTGGATGTTCTGTTCAGGCCCGGCTGGCGCTCAGTCAGTTCCAGGTGACCGACAGGTTGACCAGACAGCGGTACTACTACCTGAACCTGCTAGAACCAGAACAACACTCATCTGAGTCCCAGCTGCAAGGTAACACCACCACTGCTACAGCACCACTGCCTGAAGCTGCTGGAACCAGAATCTGACCCGCTTCTGTTGTGTATTGTAGACGCTGTCATCAGCGAGCCGACGTCTCCAGTGAGTTCCATCAGATTTACTGAGCGAACATGTTTCATTGGTCTCAAAGTACTGACCCAGGAACAGCCTGACTGACTGAGCTCTGCACAGAGTTCAGTGTCTAACAGTGTTCCTGTCTGTCAGCTGGAGGTGCTGGTCCAGGGGGGGAAGCTGGACCTCATCATGGATCCGGTCTTTCTCAAACTGATCCAAGTCAAATGGAAACTCTATGGCAGGTAAACCTCAATCTGACTGGTCTTTATTTCACATCACTGAATTCTCACAGGAAAGGTCTGTCTGTCTGTCTCTACCTGTCTGTCTGTCTCTACCTGTCTCTCTCTACCTGTCTCTCTCTCTACCTGTCTGTCTGTCTCTCTCTACCTGTCTGTCTGTCTCTCTCTACCTGTCTGTCTGTCTCTACCTGTCTCTCTCTCTACCTGTCTGTCTCTCTCTACCTGTCTGTCTGTCTCTCTCTACCTGTCTTTCTCTACCTGTCTTTCTCTCTCT
>CAEMYA010000231.1:118603-130541 GCA_903131615.1 Diplodus sargus | reverse complement strand
ACGACTACGGAGAGACGGACCAGGGCCTCAAGTAGGTGTTAACAAACACGCACACACACACACACACACACTATCACACACTGTTAATTTATTCGTTTACCTGTGTGTGTGTGTGTGTGTCTGCAGGCGGGGGAACCCCCTCCACCTGTGCGCCGAGCGCTACAGGAAGATCGAGCGTCTGTGGCGTCAGCACGGCATCGCTGAGGTCATCGGCCACGCTCAGGAGGCCAATCAGACGCTGGTTGCCATCGACTGGCAGCACCTGTGATGTTTGGCTCCGCCCGCCTAGAAACACAGCTGATGATTGGCTCTCTGTGTTTGTCTCGCCCTTCCTGTCAACGAATCAGCTTCCTGCAGCCCGGCGTTGAGCTCAGATCAGCCTTCAGGGATTTTTTCGCGACTCTGTGGATCTGTTTGATGGAGGCTCCTGACCTTTGACCTCTGACCAATCAGAGAGAGGCAAAAACTCTTACTCCACCCTCTCGCAGACAGGAAGTTAGACAGATTTCTTTCTTCAATTTTTTTATTAAAAATTTCGTGAGATTTGAATTTTAGTTTTGGGAGTTTTTCTGATTTTCTGTGAATCTTTAAAGTGAACACGACCAAAGTGAAGCCCCGCCCACCTGCTGCTGACACATACAGGTTGGGTGACAGCCCAGCTGAAGCCCCGCCCACCTGCTGCTGACACACACAGGTCGGGTGACAGCTCACCTGAGGCAGTTTTTTAACTTTTCCTTTATAAAGTTGTTCCTCTCGGCATGATGGGAAACAAAGAGCGTGAATCAGAGGTCGACGCCCACGTTTCTGATTCGCTCAGATTCACACAGATGTGTTGCATCGCACAGGTAAGACTCGCAACTAATGACAGAAAATATCTCCCAGGTTGCATTTCACCAACAAGCAGCCAATCACAGAGTAGATTGAGCTTCTGATGAGTCATCAGTTCAGTGTCAGCAGCAGCTGAGGCTCATGGGTAATGTAGTTTATAGACCCCGTACGATGGAGCTGCAGAAGTAACGTTCAAGAAACATCAAAGTAAAGCGACCGCAGCGACGGGCCGAGAGAAATGGTTTACGATTTTATTGATTATCGATCATTAATTGTTATAAACGGAGGACTGAAGCAGAACAGAATCATACTGAAGGCTTTTATTGTGAAATGTCTTCCTGTTTGTCCTGCAGAAAGCTCCTGAATGATCAATGAAAGAGATTATCAGTAATCATCATGTTAATCATCTTCTGAGTGTCTTATCGATCAGTTTGAAAACATATCAGATCACATCTCAGATCGACGTATTGATGAGGAATAAACAGCTGATCAGTTTTTATTATAGTTTTAACGTTTTATTTGAACAGACTTGTGTGATGTCACTTCCTGTTAAATGAGTTGAATGTTTATGAGTTTGTGACGAACAGAAACAGAAATCTCCTTATTTATTTATTTATTAGTTTCTTATAAGGACTTTGACTTTATTTCCAGTTTTATTTTCTCGTTTTTCATGAGTTTTATTTTGTAGACGCTTACAGGAAGTCGCCTCCTCACGCTGCTTCAGTTATCACAACTCACTTGTTAATATGTGAATTCTTGTATAAATGAGTACATGTACAATATTGTATAAGAATAACAAAACCAATAAAAACTTTAAAAGGATTTATTCTGTTTGTCTCATTGTCAGCCGATCAGATCGATTGATCCTCAGAGTGTCAGCTGTCTGTCACGATAATCGATGTCTGACACGCACACGTGATTTGAGTTTTAATCAGTTTTATCAGGTTTTAAACAACAAACAAAGATCAGATCACAGACAGGAAGTGAGCAACTGATTTATAATAAGTTCTGATTATGATGATTAGTGAATTACAAAATAAAATCACTGATAGAATCAAAATAAGTGATGTCGTAACCATGGAAACATCTGAGTGACGACAGTAGCTCGCAGCAGTCGGACGCTCGTGGTCGACCGAGAAGAGTCGCTGCTCATATGTTGTTTGCGACTGATGATGTCACCTGTTCATCATTTACATAATCAATACCCCTAAAATGACCATATATGGCTTCCTGTTTGTTTCCTAACACAGGACGTCCACCTGGACTGAGGCAGTCAAATCATCAAATTATTGAAATTAAAGACAAAATCTTGAGAAAACATCTGCAGAAATCAGCAGCTACAACGACCGTGACGATGATGATGAGGTTTATTTTAGGCCCCGTCCACACGGAGACGCTCTTCAGTGCAAACGCACGTGTAACGCATCGTTCGGGCCGATGGGCCACACGGATCCTGCAAACGCAGCGTCGGGTCTCAGGGTGCAAAAATCAGAAAACGCAGCCCGTGTTTTCATGTGTACAGTCGAATCGATACTTTACGTCTCGATGACGCCATCGCCCCTCGACCTCTGAACCCCCCGACGTCTCATAACAACAACAACAATGGCGGACTACATGCCTGTGATTGTGTTTCTTGCATCTCACTCTCCTTGTCGTCGAGTGTGAGTCGCAGCAGCAGTTCGACCTCATTACCGGTCCACACAAATGATTCTGGTTTCCCTGCACTCGCCATTTTCATTTCTTCTCATTGTGTTCGGTTTCTCCTCTCCTGTGTTTGTATACAGAGCGAAAGCTTTCTGCGCAGGCTCCGTCACTTCTTCTCCGTCTTTGGTGAATTTCAAGCGCCCCCTACAGGCTGGAATATGAACTACAGCGTTTTGAGTCGTTTTCAGTGGATCCGTGTGGACGCAAATATTCTTGAAACGATTCTGAGGAAGAAGGAGGAAAAAAAGATCGTTTTGGTACGTGTGGACGAGGCCTTAGTTGTTGAAAACATCCAGGTGTGAAGACGTCCTGCACTGTGAAGACTCGCTCGTGTGTCTCAACCAGGAAGTTGTGAGAAACATGGAACTGAATCGAACATCAACAACTGTGTCAGGAAATATAATACAATCATATCTCTGATGTTCTTTAATTTAAAAATCTAATCCACGAGGAGAACAACAAGACTGAAAGTTGTGCGTTTGGATCGTTCCACAGGTAAACAGCTGACTGCTAACAGGTGAAGGGACTTTGGGAAACGCTGCGTTGACGAAGAGACCAACTGGGAGGACGGCGTGTGATTGGTCGGCCTGTTGTCAGTCGCCTCTTTACAGGCCGGTTCTGAAGTCTTCTCTGCTGACTGGACGTATCATCGGAGGAACACCTGCAGGGAGGTGACACAGGTGAGCTCCTGTCAGCAGAACTGAACTCTGAGCTGTGACAGGCCGAGAAGCGGAAGCAGCTGCTTAACATCAAACCAATTAGCAGTAATCTGGAGGATTAGTGGCTGATCTGCTGTTAATGGGATCAGAGCTGCTCGGAGGTTTGGGATGACAAGTCGCAGCTCGCTCACATTCACACCTTTTCTCCTGCAGCGCAGTGCCGAGCCCGCCGCACCTCTTTTATGAGAATATTTGGTTGATCTGATGGCAGACCCCTCTGCCCCCCCAGCAGTATGGACTGTCCTGAGCTGCAGCTCGGCATTATGGGTCTGAAACCGGGAGTTCTGGTGGAGTCGCATTCAGCTGCTTCTTTCTGGATCGGATTACATTTTTGAAACGAGACACGTTCTAAAACTGCTTCCTCCTGATTCCTGACGTGAAGTGACTTTTGATTTGAGTGTTTTGTCGCACTAAGACGTCAAAATGCCGTTCATGCCGGTGAAGTTCAACCTGCAGAAGCGGGTGAAGCTGGCTCAGGGTCTGTGGATGCTCTACTGGGTCTCGGTCATGGTGGGGATCCTCATCTTCAGCCTTGGCATCTTCTTCAAGATCGAGCTGCGGAAGAGAAGCGAAATGATGGACAACAACGAGGGCCACTTGGTGCCCAACCTGCTGATCGTGGTGGGCTTGTTGGCTTGTGGGATCAACGCCTTTGGAGGGAAGGTGTGCCACGACTCTCTGGACCCGGTCAAGTTCGCCAAGTGGAAGCCGATGCTGAAGACGTACCTGATGCTGTGCTGCGGCTTCAACGTCCTGCTGCTGCTGGCAGCTGTGCTCTGCTTCCTCATGCAGTTCGCCGTGTACCTGACGCTGGCTGAGGGCCTGAAGAACAGCATCAAGTTCTACAAGGACACAGACACGCCGGGTCGCTGCTTCATGAAGAGGACACTGGACATGACGCAGATCGAGTTCCGCTGCTGCGGCAACAACAACTTCCGGGACTGGTTCGAGGTGCAGTGGATCAGCAACCGCTACCTGGACATGAGCAACGACGCCGTCAAAGAGTGAGTATCAGACACAAGACTGCAGCTGACTGTGAAATTCATCAACTGCTTGTCAAACTCCAAAGTCCATCCTGTGCTTTCTCCAGAACCTCAGAGGTTCTCTGGTCCCTGAATTATTTGCATCTCTAGAATCAAACTGGTGGACAGTTTTCTCTCTAACCTTCCAGGAAAGGTCAGCTCGGTCACGGTTCTTTGAACTGTGGCTCATTTTTGTCTCTGAGGTCATGGAGGGCCCAAACTGGGATCGTCTCTAAGCTTCCTAACGAGATTCAAACGGACTCTCTCGTGTTTTCAGCTGAATCTCACTTTAACTGAACTTTCAGACTGAGTTCAGTTAAACGGGGTCAGTGGAGGATAAATGAGGGATTTGAGGAGGTAAAAGTTCCCATGCTGGAGGTCGATGTACCAGCTTCTCCTCCTTAAGTCTTTAATCTGTCAGGATCTGATTTCCACCTCGCTGCAGATTACAGCCCGCTATCATGACAAGGTTAAACCAAACCAGGCTGCCCAGGGAGCGCTTGATTGTCTCACCATTGTCTGATGTTAATGTGAATGATCAGGAACTGGTCAGCTGATCGACTCTCCGGCTGCAGTGGGTTGTCTTTGTGTGTTTGCGTGTGCAGTTTCTGTGTTAATGCACTTAAGAGATATAACTCTCTCCCTCTGAGATGATTATTTCCCATCATCCAATTTTAACCTGCTGTCATCCAGGCTCAGGCTCCGCCCCCTCAGAGGCGACACGGTGACATCTCAGAGTCCCAATGCGCTCAGATCACACGTTCAGACGAGTTTGGTTTAAAAGATGAAGTTTTTTTTTGATTCAGACATTTTTAGATGTCAGGAAACGTTTCTGACCTCCAGAGGATGAACCCCATGATTGTTCCCTCGGTGCCATCAGGACAAACTCTTCTGTTCAGAGAGAATTCATCAGCATGTTGCTTGTTGTTGTGGCTGTAATGAGCTACAGCATCTAGAGTCCTCCAGTCTGCCTGCCAGCTAACGTTAGCCTGGTGGAAGCCCAGCCACACAATGTCAGCCATGATAGCGCTCCGTGCTAGCTGGCTAGTTAGCTCAGTTATTAACATGACACTAAGTGATGATGTCATGGTTTAAACCAGTTTATACTCTGACAGACGAGATGAAACAGATACAACGCTCATTAACTCTGATTAGGGCGGTTAGTTATGAAGAGAAATCAGGTTCCAGTGAGGTCGGGCGTTCCTCAGGGTTCTATACTTGGACTCTCACTGTTAATCAAAGTGTGTCATTTTATGCTGATGGTGTTTTCTTGATGAACGTTTAAAGAATCTAAACAACAGTAAAGTTCTTCTCCTGATGGTCGTGCTACAGAAAAGGTCAGCAGGTCGGTTTATTGAAACCATTTCTGGAAATTTAGAAATCACATGAAGACAAAGAAAAACAAAACCACCACAAACGACTCAGAGAGCATCTGCTCGTGGTCGTCTTTATTTGGCTTTGTCAATGTTTGTTAACGTTAATCGTTGGACAGTCAGTCAGTAGCTTTGAACAGAAGCCTGGAGGGTCCAGGAGGTCCAGGAGGTCCAGGAGGGACAGTAGTCCATCCTTCAGGTGTTGACCTCTAACGTCTGTGTTTGTCCCTCAGTCGCGTTCTCAGTAACGTGGAGGGGAAGTTCCTGATGGACAGCGTCCCCTTCAGCTGCTGTAACCCCGGCTCCCCTCGGCCCTGCATCCAGCACCACCTGACCAATAACTCCGCCCACTACGATTACGACCACCGCATTGAGGAGCTCAACATCTGGACCCGGGGCTGCCGCGAGGCGCTCTTCGCCTACTTCAGCAGTATGATGAGCAGCATCGGCATGCTCATTATCGGCACCATCTTCCTGGAGGTAAGACTCCACACACAACCCACTGCAGCCAATCAGCATCCAGCCTGGACCGCACTGTCACTTAAAGAAACAGTTCAATATTCAGTGAAATCCTCTTCTTCTAGTGCTCTCTGAGGGTTTCAGACTGATGAGCAGCAGTCGTTTAGCTTAGCTTAGCATAAAGCCTGGACACAACTAGCCCAGTGAGCAGCACCACAGCGCCCTGATGAACCCGCCAGATCGGTTTATTACATCCCAACAAAAACTAAAGCGTTAACATGTCAGTTCGTAGTCTGACAGGAAGTCATGTTCTGGACCATTTCCTGGAGTCTCCTGACAAGAGAACCAGGAAGTAGTCCACTGTCTCCCCTTGTTTACAGTCTGTATGCTAAGCTAAGCTAACCAGCGGCTGCTGTGGCTTCATATTTACTGAGGTTTGTCACTGCGAGGTCACGTTAATGAGCAGATACAGGAAACAATCAATCAGATCCATGTGATCAGCAGACATCATCACTTCCTGTTACATCTTATGACATCACCGGTAGAAATGAGCTGGTTGGTCCATTAACAGCGCTGTGAAGAACTTCCTGTTCCTTCAGGTGCAGTTCTAACATTTTTGGTCTGTCAAGAAACAACCAATCAGATCGAAGCTCAAACTTCTTCTGTGAAATCACTCTTCAGGTGAACTGTTTAGTTTTTCATGTTTCATGTCTTCCTGCTGCACGTCTGCATTCAGCTGATCATGTGAGGACGACTGTAGACAGACTCTGATTGGACGGCACTGCCGGGGGGCGGGGCTGTTGAAACGAGGGTTTTCTGGAGACAGAATCTGAGCTGCTGCCGTTTCTGATGGGAGGACTTTCTCCTGGAGGTGAACACAGGATGAGTTCTCCTCTTAATCCTCTGATTTGAAGGAGATAATCGCAGCACACCTGCAGAGACCTTAAATGCATCAGGTCAATAGCATAATTGATTAGCGAGTGATTAGCATTAGCGCTGAAGGAGCTGCAGCTTAACAAAACAAAACCAACTATTTGAAAACAGTTTTTTAAATGACAGCATTTCAAGGTAATAAAATGTGATGATGTTTTTATAGTTAATATTTAAAGATACATTTCTAACATACGTCGGTTTGGTTTCTGCATCGATCACAGTTATTGATCAGACACCACGTTTGATTTTGATGTTCTGAGTTCATCTGAATCTGATCTGAAGTCTGTAGTTTCTGTCTGACATTTAATGGAAACATCCGTCACGTTTTAGTCGACTCGTTCTATCTGTGACTCGGCGTTCTCTGACCCGTGGATCGTGCTGAGGCGGTGGCGTGCTGAGATGCCGGGTGCTGCTGAGGCTCACTGAGGATCAGGAACTATTCTGGGGGGGGGGGGGGGGTTAATCTGCCCGCAGGAGCAACAGGTTGCATTCTGGGAAGTTCAGGGACAGTTCCTGAAAGAGTGAAGACAATTCGTTATGTGGGTCAAATCAACAAGTTTGACCTGAAGCGTCACGCAGATAAACTCAATCTCTCTCTCAGAGGAACGCAGCTCACCCGACCAATCAGAAGCCTCGTCAGTGACACGGGTCATCACGGATCAGAACGTCACGTTCCTGTTTGTTGTTGATGATCAGGAGGAAGTGGAGCGCTCATCAACAACTGACGACATTTCTCTGTCAAACAAACGTTATTGATGTTTTATTGGACGTCCTGAATCACACTGCAAATGTTTAGCAGCTAAGCTAAGCTAAGCTAAGCTAAGCTAAGCTAAACTAAGCTAAACTAAGCTAAGCTAAGATACCCACCTGTTCCAGAGGTTTATGGATTATTTTTATTGTTTTCATCCAAACTGTTAAACACAAACAAAGTGCATGATGAGGCTCACGTCATTAACACGTCGCCTGTGTGTGGAGAGCAGCTTCATCAGCAGCCAAACTGATGTGATATATGACCTGAACACTAACCTGTGCGTGTGTGTGTGTGTGTGTGTCAGTCGGTGGACATGGCGGGGTTGAAGTACCTCTGCACGGCTCTGGAGACGATGGAGGACCCGGAAAACCCCGAGTGTGAGAGTGAAGGCTGGCTGCTGGAGAAAGGTGTGAAGGAGACGTTCGGCGACCTGCTTGCCAAGATGAAGACGATGGGGAAGGCCAATCAGGTGGAGGAGGGCGCAGAGGAGGCCACCGGCTGAGAGCCCCGCCCACCTCAAAGGACACTGAGGTCTCCCCTCTCTCCTCCCCCTCCTCCACCCGCCTCTCGCCCAGTAAACAGGGAGCGAGAGAGGAGAAGTCTTCTCCACCAGCTACACACACACACACACACACACACATGCACACACACACACACATGCACAAAAACACACACACACACACACACACACACACACGTTCAAAGTGAACAAGTCCTTTAAATTTACTGTGAATGTCATGTGATATTTTCCATTCTGTAAATATGTTGAACAGAGTTTATTTTTAAACAGGAGGAACAGAAACCTGCTGCTGTAAATAAAACGTCTGCGTTATAAAACATTAAATTATATATGAATATTTAATTAGCGCCGCCCCCTCGTTAAAGCCTCCTGTCAGTCACCTTCAGGCCGGACAGGCTGGACACCGGAGCCCGACCGATACAGCACCACTGACCTTTGATCAGCTGATATCGGCTCATTGATCACATATTGAACATGTTTAGAAGCTGCTGCAGTTCCTCGTCTGTCCAGCAGTCAACAATATCTTCATTCTTGCCAAACTTGTTTGTTTATGTGAAAAACAAACATGAGAATCTCCTTCACGTCCACATGTTGGATTCATGTCTCAGACATCGAGTATCGGTCGGACTCTGGTCGTCGGCAGTTGGCATGGAAACAGACGGCCGACATCCTGAACCCGCCAGGCTGCAGTACCGCTCCTGACCAGCAGGAGGTGTTCAGGCAGTGAGGCAGCTTCAAAGTCATTTTTATAACATTTATAATATCATTTATTATTTTTCTAATTTGAAAATGAACAGAACTCCAAACTTAAATCTTTGACGTTCACACTTTGTGTTTTTGAAGGTTTGTTGATGATTTTACTTCCTGAACGATCACAGCTTCACTTCCGTCAGTTGAGGCGGCGATAGCTAGCGTTATGCTAACGACTGCGACCCGAAGCACATGACGGGACTGAACGGGCTCAGCTCGGCCCGTCTCTTCTCGGCCGTCTGGTTCCGTGTCAGCGATGCTGTTTCACCCTGAAACAGGAACGTTTTTTACTCTGAAGCTGCAGCAGAACCAGCACACACTGTGATGACCAAACTCACCTTCAGCTAATGTTAATGTTCGGAGTCTGGCTGCCGACCGAACGCTCCCCGAGTTCATTCACTGGATCTGTGACGTGTTCAGGCTCTTAAACTGTCGGCAGTGTTAACGTTGTGCTTCTTTACAGACAAATCTAAAACCTCTAAAATAATATTTTACACAGCGAGCCACCTGTTAGCAACAATGCTAACAGAAGAACAGCAGACCTGAAACATCGTCCACCTCATCCTGCGAGCACCAGAGCCCGGCCCGGCCCGCTGCAGCCAACGGGCCGGCGCCACGTTCACAATCTCAAACAACAGAAACTTTCTTTGTTTACTTATCAAGCGAATCGGTTCTGAAGTTCAGCTGTGGAGAATCTGATTCTGTCACGCAGTCGTCACGATGTGTTCTGACTTCTGTGTTACAACAGAAGCGGTCCGGGTCGCAGCAGCCCCCCTCATACTTCCCAGATCTGGTTCCGGCTCTAACAACCACATGAATGAACAGTGTTTTGCTCCTCAGACTAACGGGCCTCTGAACTCCGGGTCCACTGAGCGTTCGGTCCGGTCAGCCTCGTGTTTCCTCCGTCTGACAGACAGGAAGCTGCATCAGAGAGTGTGTGCGGTTCTGGTCTGTGTTCAGTTCTACAGTTACTTCGGATCAGCTGTTAGTGATTAAAGGATCAGTTTAAAGAGAACTCCAGGTTCCAGGTACAGGCTGTAATGTTTCTGTGTCTCACTTTGTAATACGGAGAGTTGTGATGTTTGTTGTGGGTCGGTGGGAGCTTGTAGTCGCTCCGCTGTGTACGATAAGAACCTATAAAGAGATGTTGACTGACCCGGACTGCCTGGCTCGTCTTTTAAACTCACCCACACACACAGACAGGTGTATACACGTGCACAGACAGGTGTACACACGTGCACAGACAGGTGTACACACGTGCACAGACAGGTGTATACACGTGCACAGACAGGTGTATACACGTGCACATCTTTGGTTGTGAGATGTGTTTTCAGTGTCAGCTGTTTAATGTGCTCCAGTGTTTCACAGTTCGTCGCTGCGTCTCAGGAGTTGGAGCGGACGTCCAATGATCAGAGGTTGCTGGTTCGAATCCCCGGCTCCCCCGGCTTCATGTCAAAGCGTCATTGAGCGAGGTACCGGACCCCAAAGGGCTCCTGATGAGCGGCTGCTCCTCGCGTGGCGGCCCCCGCCTTCAGGGTGTTGTGGTGTCTCACAGCTGAGCAGATGAAGCGAGTTAATCAGCTCAGGAACAGATTAACTGCTGATGTCAGCTGAGGGCCAAAGGACAGCGGCCATGACGCAGGAAGACACCGGGGGGCCCCGGGGGGGCGGGGCCATGTCCAAGTCCTTTAAAGGACAAGCTCACTGTTTTAAAGCCAGACTTCATGGGCAACACGGTTCTGATCCCACAGTGCTGTCAGTCAGTCTGCTGATGGAGACAAACTGCTCGGATCAACATCAGCCGGTTTCCTTCAGCACTGTCCAGTTAAATTAAAGTTAAATAAAACCCCTCAAACCAACAGAGACTGACACCAGAACAGTTCTGACTGTGAATAAATCACACTGTATATAAACTGACTAATAATCCTCCTGCTGGTTTTATATCTCGTGTGGACCCCTCACAGCCTGTTACCGGGCAGAATTCAGAGCAGATCAGATTATCTGAGAGGTCGTTAAGACAATCAGGATAAACCTCTGAGCCGGGAAAGACCGGAACAGAGAGACGGTGGACCGGAACCAGTCTGACACCAGAACCTCCAAAACACTTCCAGAAGAAGACGATTCCAGAGAGAATGAAGTCCGCTCGTTACCGTGATGATCTTTAGAACCCGGCTCACAAACTGTTCAGTGTGTGTGTGTGTGTGTGTGTGTGTGTGTGTGTGTGTGTGTGTGTGTATTATTAGCTGTGATGAGATTAAGGACTTCACAGTCAGACCCTTTTAATACAGCACACACACATTTCTGTGAGCCAATCAGAGGAGAGTAGAGACCTCAGCCGTGAGGTCACTTCCTGTTCTGCCACCACAGCACCGTCCAGGACCGACCCGCCTGATCCTTCAGTCTGCCAGAGGAACATTCAGAACGTCCCAGTGACTGTGAGGTTCCTGAAATGAAGCGTGTTCCACACCAACATGTCCGACTACATCCGGGCTCATGTTGCAGTGTGAAGCCAGCGTGTGTCGGGATGTTCTGACCCACAATCCTCTGCTCAGCAGAACATACATCACAGTGTCACGTAGATCCAAACAAAGCCGAGCGAGCACAAACCTCTGACAGCGACAGACGCCACAACCAGGAAGCTTCAGTTGATGTTCATAATAATAATAATAATAATAATAATAATAATAATAACAATGTAAATGGTTAATAAATACTGTGTGGTTCATTTATGAACATTATTTAGGAAACGTTAAAGAGTTATAACTCAAGTTTTTAACAACTGCTTAATAAATGTTTTATTTCATTGTTTCTTTACAGAGAAATTACTTAAATTAATCTAATAAACCATAAATGAACTATTTGTTATTGATGGTTTTTTT
>CAEMYA010000231.1:3338-35474 GCA_903131615.1 Diplodus sargus | reverse complement strand
ATATATATATATATATATATATATACATATATATATAAATATATATATTCATATATATTAAAGTAAAACACATGTAGTGTTAAAGAAGACATTATTAATGAAGCAACACTCACATTCAGATACCTTAAACAAACAGAAAATCTTTTATGGTCTCAGAACTTTGAATGTTTTTTAGGAGCTTTTTGTTCGTCTTTTCTCTTTTGGACTCTCGAGAAGTGATTTATATTCATGGCCTCAGAAAACGACGGTGCTCACAGATCTGCTGTCAGACTGAAGACGACTTCAACATTCATGTTCTTAAAACATTCATTCGTCACTTTATTCTTTATCTGCTGAGTCGTTGTCACAAACAGAGTCCGAGCAGTCAGCTGCGACGTCCTGAATGTGATCAATCAGAGCGAGGTCAGAGTGTCGAGGACAGACAGGTGTCGGCCGACGGTCGGGGATCAGACCAGAGCCTCCGGGGGGGGGGGGGGACTCAGTGCGTCTCTGGTATCAGGGCGACCTCCTGCTGATCTCAGGGTGTCACTGATCGTACTTCAGGTTCAACCATTGAGGGTTAGCTTAGCTTAGCTTAGCATAAAGACTGTAGTTCTCTCTCTCTTTGCTAACAGCAGATCCGTGTGTCCACACAGAACCAATCGGTCGGGTCAGCAGCGGTCCCGAGACCACCGGATCAGATGTTTCTTCTTCTTCACTTTTATTTCTTCTCTGATCGGCTGATGTGACTGACGTCAGTGAGCCTTTAATCCTGATGAACTGGACCAACAGTCCTCTGACATTTACAGTATAAATAATAAAACTATGTCTCAACGCATTTCTGATCAAAATCAGCTAATCAATCAATCAATCAATCAATCAATCAATCAATCAATCAATCAATGTTTGTTAAAATAATTTCTGTAGAAAATAAGGAAACGTCTTTGTGGCCCCAAACCTTCAGCAGCAATGAAGATAAACAGAACGTTCAGGTTATATATCAGTTATATACCAGAACCGAGCCAGGACCTGGACCAGGACCAGGACCAGGACCAGGACCAGGACCAGGACCAGGACCCTTCACTGCAGCTTCTGTCTCTGTCTGCATTCTTGGACACACAACGAGCACACGCGTCTGCAACAATAACCTTTGTCACAAACACTCGCCCGCCGTGATGAGCGGCTCTGATTGGACGGCTAATGAGGGGAACAGGTGCTGCCCCCGACCCGGCCAATCAGAGAGCAGCAGAGCAGCAGGGAGGCGACTTCAATCAGCGGAGCATTCATCACACTTAAAGCTGCAGCAGCTAAAATTATCACACACACACACACACACACACACACACACACACAGGTTGAATTTAACCAGAATGTCTCAAACTGAGCTTCAGTCTGGTTCTGGTTCTGGTTCTGACTCATCTGATAAAAGTCAGAGAAACCTGCTGGATGACTACGAATCCCATGGTGCATTTCACCAATAGACAACCAATCACAGAGCTGACAACACAATAACCAATAAAACACATCTCAGAAGAACCAGAACCGTCATGTTGCAGCAGAGGTCCAGTAGAACCGTTTAGTAAACAAAGATAATGTCACCTAAAGATGCACACACACACTCACAGACACACACACAAACACACACACACAGAATGTAAAGTGTGTGAGGCGTTCAGCAGTAAATCTTCTGGGTGGACGTGGATCCTCACTGAGCGCGCTCAGAGGCGCTCGGCAGCGTATTGTTCTGTTAATCCGGCCCCCCCCAGCTGTCAGATTAACCTCCGCTTGTCTTCTCAGATAACACTTAGCACCTCCCAGCTGTTCTCGCAGTCATGTGACACTCGGACGGCGTTCCCGGCGTTCCCGGCGGCCGGGCCAGAGCTCCATCGTGGGGCTGCCGGAGCGCCGAGGACGAGCCTGTTGTCTCTGCGTCAGGACTCCCTTTGAAAACAATCCTCCCAAATACCAGCCGACACTCGATCCACTCCGGCTTCACTTCACCTGCGGCCGCGGCCCAGAGGTCAGAGGTCACGGCTGTCGTCTAAACACAGAGCGAGTGATCCTGCTGACGAGCCCGCAGCCAGTCTGATCCTCCAGAGTCTGACAGACATCTGCTCTGACACGCAGGTGATGTTTCACCTCTGCACTTCACCACAGAGGAGCTCCGGTGTGTTCAGGTGCTGCTGGGAGAGTCCAGCATCCATGACTGAGACATCAGAACACCAGGAACCACCCGCCAAGAACCGATCACATATGTTTCTGTTTCAACACGATGAGTTCAAGACCAGAAGTTTAACTCGATCACACTTCCTGTCTCTGATGATGTCACGCAGCTGAGTCTGTTGCTATTGGACGTCGTGTCGTTGGCCGTCTGTTTGTCCAGCTGCTCTCTGACAGACCGACACGTGGCTCAGCGTCTGTCGGAGGTCAGAGGTCAAACTGTCTGCTGCTAATGTCTCACCAGAGACCTGAAACACACACACACACCCAGACAGCTGACACACACACACACACACACACACACACACACACACACACACACACACACACACACACACACTGAGGCCTTCAGAAACTTTGATTTTGACTCACGATAAAAATAATGTTTAAATGTTTTGAGCGTCACTTAAAATCTGAACTCTGACTGAATATTGTTTGAGAAAGAAGTTGAAAAACCAGAAATAGAAAATAAATGTTGCTGTTGATAAATAAATTAAATCTAGTGAATCTGATTCACACAAAAACTCTGATGGTCACATCTTCCACTTCCTGTTTGAGATGTTGCTCAGAGGCGACAGGAATACTTTTTACTCCTGAGCTCTTATTTTGTCAGGGAAATGTTACCCTGCAGCTTCCTGTCGCCATGACGTCCTCTCATCACCTGTCTCCTCCTTCTTCTTCTCCTCCTCCACAGGAAGTGACTGCAGCTGTGACATCACCAACAGTCGCTGTGATGAGTCGGGCGTCTGCAGGTGAGACGTTCATTCATCGTCCACTAACAGTCATTTTACTGCAGCTATGGCAGGCAGGACGGGTCACGCTTCACCTGCTGTCAGGTGTTCACTGATGATGTAACACCTGGTCACATGACTCTGTGCAGGTGTGACCCTGGTTGGGACGGCGAGCGGTGCGACCGCTGCGTGCCGATGCCGGGCTGCCTGCACGGGTCCTGCCAGCAGCCGTGGCAGTGCAGCTGTGAGGAGGGCTGGGGGGGCCGTTTCTGTGACAAAGGTCAGTACTCCAACAAGTACTCGGATACTTTACTGAGTAAAAGTAACAGTGGGAAAATCCTCTGATACAATTTAAACACGTAGGAAATGTTCCGGGCCGACATCCAGAGCTGCTTCTCTACAGGGTTAGCCAGTTAGCATGCTAATCTGGTTGAGCTAACAAGCTAGCAAGCCTCCATGTGCTGCCATGTTTCTGGGCGGTGCTGCTCCGCCGTCGGTCCGTCACTCAGGTGTTTGTGTTTCAGACCTGTCGGTGTGCTCGGAGCAGCAGCCGTGTCAGAACGGAGCCACCTGTGTGATGGAGGGCAGCGGCGAGTACACCTGCGTGTGTCCTGAAGGCTTCAACGGCAGGAACTGTCAGCTGAAGGCTGGACCGTGTCACCAGAGGAGGTGAGGACAGCTGCTGTGACATCACCAGGTCACCTGCCAGACAGGTGCATCAAATGTATTTTTCCTTTTCTTCACGTGTTTCCTGTCATGTCTCCAGGTCTCCTTGTAAAAATGGCGGCCTGTGTGAGGACGCTGACGGCTTTGCAGCAGAGTTGACGTGTCGCTGCCTGGCGGGCTTCACGGGGCCGCGATGTGAGGCCGATGTGGACGACTGCCAGATGAAGCCGTGTGCTAATGGCGCCACCTGCCTGGACGGCGTCAACAGATTCTCGTGCCTCTGCCCCGCCGGCTTCACCGGGCGCTTCTGCACCGTCAACCTGGACGACTGCCTCAGCAGACCCTGCCTCAACGCTGGACGCTGCCTCGACCGCGCCGGCGGCTTTCACTGCGTGTGTCAGCCCGGCTACACCGGAGCTACCTGCGAGACGGCGCTGAGGAGCCACGACGCCCGCGAGGAGGGCGGAGGAGGCGGGGTCAGGCCTCCTCTGACCACCGCAGGGAAGATCCAGAGGAGCAGCACCACGAGTAACAGCAGTCGTCATGGCGACCGGCTGTTTAAGGTGACGGTGAGCGAGCGCAGCGCCGCCAGCCTGTCGGAGGTCCAGCTCATCATCCTGCTAGTGCTGGCAGGCGTGACGCTGGCCGTGGTGGTACTGACCGCCACCCTCGTCCTGCAGGGGCACTGCAGGGACTGTGGCCACGCCCCCTGCTGGTCGTTGACATCATCATCCTGCTCGTCGTCACCACAGCGACGAGGACAGAAGAGCGGTGAGCAGCGAGGGCGGCCGGACGAGCAGGAGTGTCAGATCAGCTTCCTGAACGTAGCAGAACCAGAGAAGAAGAAACTCAACACGGAGGTCATGTAGAGTGAGCGGGCGACCGAGAGAGACAGACAGGTGTGCTCTCTCGCCCGGCAGCGCGGGGTCAGAGGTCAGAGCTGCAGCCAACAGGAAGTGCACCTGCTGTAATGATCAGTGACATCACAACTTGCAGTGTAGATGTGACTGATCGTGTGACTTGTGAAGGACAGATCATTCGCCTACATTACCCACAGTGCACCTCTCCTTCTGACAGCTGTGGGTTAGCTAGTAGCAGCTCATGCGGCTGGACTGACTCAAGTGACATCACTGGAGGACATTTATCAGATGTCACAGCTCGACTGGACGTTAAAGGACCCTCACACACGACCCCCGACACCTGGAGACACCTGGAGACAGACTGAAGACACCTGGAGACACCTGGAGACGCCTGGAGACAGACTGGAAACACCTGGAGACACCTGGAGATGCCTGGAGACAGACTGAGGTGCAGATCTCTGCTGCTGACCGCGAGCGCGACAGTTACAGACTGATTCAGAACATTTTGAACTCCATGTTTAATTATAACCACTTGTATTAAGTTTATGATGTCTGATGAACTTTACAAACATTTAAATTAATATTCAAAATGAACCTTTTTGTAAAATATTATTATTATATATTCTGTAAAAGTTTGAGTGTTTGTTTTCTGCACAGGAAGTGTTTCCACACGTTCATCTGGTTTCTACTCTTCAGTTCTGAACAAACCAGACATGAAGTGTTGATCACCGAGCTGGCGAGTCCGGCTAGCTGTCTTTATGCTAATCAAAGCTAACTAGCTACTAGCCGTAGCTTCATGTTAATCCTCACAGTGAACATGCGACGGCAGCTTCTTCACATCAGTGTGACAGAAACAGGAAGTCCGCTGAGACAAACTGCTGCCGCTCCGTTCACACAAACAAACCTCCGGAGCCGAGCTGCTGACTCTTATTGTGGCGGGACTCACTAAAGTCATGTTTAAATGATAGAAGCTACACTGAGAGAAATAACTGACTTTAAGTGTTTTACATGTAAATATTCCATCTAATTTCATCAGAAGAGTTAAAGAGTCACATTTAATGTAAAGTTGAGTCAATGTGAATAAATTCAATAACTTAGTCTGATTATGTGCTTATAGATAATATTTAGATTATAACTGAAAGTAAAACATTTAGTAAAAACAATGAGATATAAATTAAAACTCATGATGTGGGAAAGATTTCAGTTATTAATGTAACCCGAGTGTCTGCAGCGCTGAACATAATTTATTGGTGTAATTTATCAGTGTGTGTGTGTGTGTGTGTGTGTGTGTGTGTGTGAGCTTTTATAACAAACTGTGTGCAATAAAGTGAACGATGAGCTGTAAAAGCTTCGGCTGCTTCATCAGCTCACCGAGGAAACACGTTTCTGTGGACGGACGCCGTGCTGACATTAAATCAGGATGATGAACGTGTGAGAAGTACGAAACAGCTAATGGATGCTAACCAGCTAGCATCATGGCCGCCGACAGCAGGCGAGCGGTCCCGGGCTTCTGGGTCCACAGAACAGTGTTTAGTTCTGCAGCTGGTTCAGATTTAGTCTTTAAGCATTAGACAGCTTGTGATCCAGTTCATGTTAAAACCACCTCAGACAGGTAAACCAGCACCTGAGAGCAGTTTGCAGACTCACGGATGGAACGTCTTCTTTCACTCCGTTTCTCAGCGTTCATCAGTAAATGACAAACTGATTCTGTCTGCCAGAAAACGTCACCTAAGATGGCCGCCGACCTCTGACCTATTGATGGACAGGTCATCTGACCAGGTAGGCGATTGAACGCCCGCCCCTCACAGACAGGTGACCCGCTCCTTGTTCCCGCCCCTCTCTGCTGAGCCAATGGCAGCACAGCCTCTGATGAGTTACACATCATGGAGACTTCAGATCCAATTTATACAAAATGTTTCATCAGTTTTTAAAACACTAAATTTGGAATTAATGTGAGTTTCTGTATTTTGCTTTTTGACTCTTTTATTTGCACAGAGAGCAAATAATGAAATTAAGAACCGTGTTCTTGTTGATCTCAGAAGAACCAGTTAAATGTTTATTGTCAGTGAAATCGTCCTCACATTAGAATTCGGACCATGTGAGACTGTGATGTGACAGTTACGGCTCATCTGCTTTAAGAAAACTAATTGTGGTTCCTAAAGATGAACGGCTCTTCAGACTGGAACCGTTCAGAACCAGGTCTGTGCTTCTTCTAACGTCCGACAGCCTCACTGACATCAGAGTCTGAAGAAACACGTCATCAAAGTTTTTATCATCAGAGAATTTAAATCAGCTGTGAACTCGTCTGTCACCACACTGGAAATGTTTCCCTGCTCGCCGTCTCTGCAGCGTCTCCGTCATCATCTGCGGCAGCCATCTTCATCCAGAGCTTCTTCTTCTCTGTTCACTGTGAGGACGACCGCCAGCTGCAGACAGGCGGCCATGATTCCTCCACAGCAGCTTCACAACAGACCGCTGATACTTCATCATGTGATCAGACGTCAGTGTGATGATTTAAATAAAGTTCAGTATTAATACATCTGTGTGACGCGTCTGTCTCTGTAGTTTGGGATAAATGTGGTTTCATTTGAATAATTCAGAGTTTTAGAGCCTCAGGAGATAAAAATACTCAGCGGAACAACAAACTGAATAAAAAGGAAAACGACTGAATTTAATCCTGATTTAACATCTTCGTCTGTTCGACACACAGACGGACTCCTCGACACCAGAACTGTCGGTTATTCACAGAAAACAGAAACGAACGCTAACACGACTTTTCTGTGAACATGTTGGATCTTCAGCACCAAATGATTTATTCATCCAGTCGCTGCACTTTAACACTTTACTTATTCATTCATTCGCTGAACAACAACTGTTTGTTCTGGAAGCTGCTTCTCTGCTGATGTATTTCTATTTTTATAGATTTTATGCTGCTGAACAGTTCTGTTCTTATAAAGTGACGACCGTAATATATAGATCAAGCTAGCTGCTAAAGCTAAAGCTGCTCTGGCTACATTATTCCTCCATACGTTTCCTCTAAATGAGGAGAAATATGTTTTCATGACGTCACATGTTTCATATTCAGCACCTACGAGACAAAGAGCTACATCCAGTGAGTCACGTCTGATTAGCTCATCTCAAGCTAACAGCTAGCTTGTAAATGTGTCGTAGAACAGGCAGCGACAGGTGAACCTCACCTGCCTCTCATGTCTGTCCGTGTGCAAACGTCAACAAACATGAATCTGATCCAGTTATTGAATTTATGCTCTCAGATAATAAACTCAACCCTCAGAAGGTTGTAAATATAAAGATGAGCTCCTGTAAATCGTCAGACGCTCATATTGATCTTCAGCTAGCATCGTTAGCATCGTTAGCTCCCTGATGACAGTGAATGAAGAGTCGGACTCGTTGGTTCTTACGAAGCTGTAAACAGTTTAATTATTGTGACATCAGAGCAGCAGAACAAACAGAACGTACATTCATCAGAACCACACTGAACAAACACCGGTCCTAAAGTCACTTGGTGTGTTAAGGTTTTGTGCCGCCACTCACCTGTTCTAGTCTATGTACAGGTGCTACATCAAACCATGCAGAGCATGTGATTGGCTGCAAGTGATCAGGTGATCTGACAACCCAGAGAAGTGCAGTGC
Organism: Diplodus sargus; assembly: GCA_903131615.1. Classification (NCBI taxonomy): domain Eukaryota; kingdom Metazoa; phylum Chordata; class Actinopteri; order Spariformes; family Sparidae; genus Diplodus; species Diplodus sargus. The sequence goes on along the minus strand of CAEMYA010000231.1, from coordinate 27,368 downwards.
AGAGAAACAAACCAAACAAACCAACAAAAAACTAAAGAAAGTGAAACAGTTCACAGGAAGTGGTTGTTTGTGTGTTTGTGGGAGGGGTCACATCTCAGTCTCAGCCAATAAGCTCTCACCTACACCTGATGTCAGCAAGACCATCTGGGGGCCGGAGTCTGTAGGATTAAAGAACGAGACGTTTAGAGCTCCACAGCAGATTAAAGGAGCAGACCGCAAGTCTGCACGTTTCACACCTCAATAAAAACTCTGTGACATCACTTCCTGTCTCCACATCATCCATCAGGTTTCAGATTGATCTCCTTCCACCTGACAGTCACTGGCTTCAGTTCAGGCCAGGCTAGCTGTTTCCCTTGGCTTCCAGTCTTTATGCTAAGCTAAGCTAAGCAGCTGCTATTGTAGCTTCATAAGTGTACAGACTGAATGAACTACAGAGTCTCACAAAGGAAGATTTTACTAAATGTTGAACTGTTCTTTGAGAGGAAATCAATCTAAAGTCTGATCTGTAAAATGTCTGAATATGTAAATGACTTATAGAACATCGACGGAACACGTAGAACCAGAAGTTTCAGTGTTTCCTGTTTTCATTCATTAAACTCGGTCACAGCACTTCATTTCAAAAATGGAGGAAGCTACTGCAGCGTGTTAGACGACAAAGTGCTCCACAACACAGACTGCTGACTGCTGATCAAGCTAAGCTAACAATCATGCTAGCTGACCCTGTTCGCTTTATATCTTAGTTCAATAACTTCTAAGATTGAACTCAAGCCCAAAGAAAACATAATGCCACCAGGAATTAACTGAAGCTAGTCTGACTAACTAGCATATTAGCATTTAGCTTTCAGGCTTCACCAAGATGTTATTGACTCTATAACTGATGCGGTCGCCCTGAAGCGCAACCAGAAACCAGAAAACACAACACAGACTTCTCCTGGAGAAGGAAGGTGTGTTCTATCAATAAGGTTTGTTGTTGTTGCTGATTGGACGGATGCACCATCGGAAAGACGCCATTCACGTGTTTTACTTGATCCTGTTATCATCGACTCAAACTGCAGCAGCATCTGTGGATCTGATCTCGCTCGGTCTCCAGCTGATCCTCTCCGGACCTTCACTCTGCTCTGCCGCTGTTCTCTGAGCTCGTTAGGCGTTCAGACGAGCTGCTGCTGGTCGTTCCTAACGAGCTCAGACACAGAGCTGAAGAGGGTCGATGTGTTTTTATCAGGGAAACTACAAAATACAAAAAAACCTCTCAGACATGAAGAGAATCTTGCTCCGTTTACACCGACGGAAGACGCAGATACTTCCTGCAGTTTGGCCTCTCATTTAAATCAAAACCCCGTTTTTATTACAGAAAATGATTATTTCTAAAAACTCCGGCCAAAGTGGAAATTTCCTATAACACCGGTTACGTGTTGCTGTGTCAGCTGGGAAACAGGTTTTAGGTTCTCAAACGTCAAATTGTGCCAGAAAATGCTAAACGTCATGTGAGCGCACAATGTTATTATTGAAAACGGAGCGGGGAATATTTGCTCCTCTTAATACTCGGCTGTGTGAAAGTGGCCTCAGACTCAGATTCACGGTGACGTTGGTTCTGAGCTCGTCTGGACTTCTGATGAAACTGTTATATATATATATATGTGTATTTTACAAATCCACGGAACCATCAGCCCAACGTTTACTTCTGTCCGCATGTTTCAGCGCTCAGAGTTGTTCTGACTTTAGAGGCTGTTTGTGTGACAGGAGGTTCTAATAAAACACGTCAGAGGGATCAATCAGCGCCGGTCCGATGTGGTTCTGGTAGAAATGGGACGTTACGTTGTCGTTTGTCGTTGTGTTTTCTGATTTTCTTATGTTTTGCACTTCAGGGCCACCATAGATTTCACCTCATCTGTCTGCTTTAAATGCTGCTAGGACCAGAACCAGGACCAGAACCAGGACCAGAACTTCAGACCACAGAGCTGTGTGGACTCACAGAGGAGCCACAGAAGAAGAGCAGATCTTCAGTACATATATTCTTTTAAATATCAATTATTAGGAATGAGAGTACAGATTATTGATTATTAACTGGGATTAGATAAAATCCAGTGTAGTCAGATTCACACGTAGACTTCTATGATACAGAACACAGAACCCCCTACTGTCACTACAGACACCTAACACCACAGAACCAGAGTAATACTGGACCCCACTGGGACAGAACCAGGCTGATATAACACACCATTAGTCCAGCTAAAATTAAAATATTAATACCAGTATGGTTAATGAGACCAGTGGAACCAGTATGACAAGCTGGATCCATCCAACCAGTAGAGTAAACTGGGCCAGTAGAACCAGCCCTGGCTCCTGTACAGCGGAGCCAGTAGGATAAACAGTACCAGTAGAACCAGTGTGACAACTGGGAGAGTAAACCTGGTCCTGTACTGGTTTTGGAGCAGACTGGTGTCTCTGAGGGACCAGTAAAGAGGGGGAGGAGAGGGGGAGGGTTCAGCCCTTACTGCTGTGGGGGAGCCAGGCGGGGGGCTGGTACTTGTCTCTGATTGGCTGGTACTTGTCTCTGATTGGCAGCAGGGCGCTGCTGGAGGCGTGGCCGGGCTGTAGGGGCGGAGCCTCGCGGTCGTCGTCCTCCTCCCCTTCAGACAGCAGGTCACAGATCTGCTGCTGCAGCTCCGGACTGATGTCGTTCTCCGCCAGAACCAGAACCCGCAGACTGGTCGGGTAGTTCTCCACCATGTCCAGGAACACCTGGAGGAGCAGAGCCGTTCAGCACCAGATCAAACTTTATTTACACAAAAAGACTTTCAACGCTCTCATATGCGGAAATGAAACGAGGGCTGAAAATCAATTATTAAATTAAATCATTTATAAAATAAACAGCTGATGCTGAAACTGATTTAATGTGACTGCTTCAGCATCAGCACCAAAGTCCAAGCCCGCTCCAAACATCCAGCCGGTGGAAAGATAATAACATCATTAATTTAACGCACTGACACGTTTCGTCATGTAGAGACGAGAAAGATCAGAGTGTCGTCTGCGTATCGGCACAGATTCTGACAGAATCAGGCCAGTTTACAAACATACACCGGAAACAGGTTGGTTCATTTGGGTCGATATTCAGAATCTTTCTGATTATTGGTATCAATGATTTTTCTGTCATGTTGTTGGTAAAATAAGATCATTTTAAAATGTGCTATAAGCTGAAATCAATATGAATCTGAAAAGTAACTGAATGTATCTAACGAATGTAAAACCTCCTCAAAACAACATGAAAACTGTGAAGGTTGATTTCATCACTGGTTGTTTAAATTTGACATTTGAATTTTTACAGCAAATGTTTCGGTTCCTAAAGATCCGTCTGGTTCTCCTGGAGTTCTGAAACTCCTTCAGATCAGCGGACTCGCAGTGTAAAGTGGCTGCTGAGCTCTGAAACGGTCTCGCTTCACTTCACCTCTCTGTCTGCTGTTACAGCAGAAAGGAGCCACAGACACGCTCATATCAACTTATTACTGTCCGGTCGGTTCTGCTGCTCAGCTGACATTCAGCTGATCGGGTCCATTCACACAGAACAATCTTTAAAACTGATGTGTGAATCTGAACAACAGGAACACGATGTTACAACCTGGAGAACAAATGATTTAATACTGTTGAACATTATAACAAACACATCAGATCCTTCAGAACCGCAGCAGAACCAGCAGGTCAGCAGCAGAACATCAGGTCAGTGTCGCCTCCTGCTGGACAAACTGCTCCATGACACTGAACAGTGAGCAGCACTGACCCACAATCCTTCAGTACCACAAGGAGAAGAAGAAGAGAAACAGAGGAGAGAGGAGGAAGAAGAAGAAGAAGAAGAAGAAGAAGAAGAAGAAGAAGAAGAGAAATGGAGCCGTGTGATTGGTCGACCTGTGCTGATTGGTTGGTCAGTCCAGTTCCCTCCAGGTCCAGCACCTCTAGGGTTCTGCTGGACGCCACCGCAACCGCCAGCATCCCTGCGATCTGATCACCTGGAGACAGAACCAGAACACTGAGAGACAGAACACTCAGAACCAGAACCAGGTCATTAGGTATCTGTAGTTCTTGTACCCAGCGGGTTGTAGTCCAGGTTGAGCACGCGGAGCTGGGAGCTGTGGGCCACAGCGATGGCGAGGCGAGCCCAGCCTGTGGAGCTGATTCCTGGGTTGGCGCTCAGCGTGAGCTCCCTCAGACCTGCACACAGACGGACCGGGTCAGAACCACACAGCACAGACTTCAAGTACTGTGTGTTTGTATATTAACACTGTATGAAGTGTAACGAGCTCAGCTGGTCATCAGAGCTCACTGTGTTTCAGACACTGAGGAGTTAAAGCAGCCAGCAGATGAATTCAGGTTATCTGAGCCTGAAATAAGACGTCTCAGGAGGCGGTCCGCCTCACAGTCCTGTTGGTGGTCTGGATCTCTGTTCTGATTAGTCAACAGAGACTCCAGCCCTCCGGCTGCAGCGTGAGGTGCTGCAGGTGTGACAGGTGTTTGGTACGGTGCCCCAGGAGGGCCATCAGGGCGCCAGCAGGTGGTCCTGCTGCTGCTGTCACCGTCTCACCTGACTTTGCTCCGTCTGGCGGCAGCATCCCGCAGATCAGACCCAGCGCCTCGTCTCCCAGCATGCAGTCCCCCAGATCCAGACAGACCAGCGTCGGGTGGGTGGACAGGGCGGTGTTGAGGGTCACCAGGCCGGCGTCCAGCAGCGGGCTGCCGTGGAGGCTGGAGGGGGCAGAGTATGTTGGTCTGTCTGCACTTGTTAAACAGCCAATCAGCTGGCAGAGCTGTCAGGTGTGTACTCACAACAGGGTCTGCAGGGAGCGGTTGGACTTCAGGGCGTCGGCCAGGTGTCGAGTCCGGCTGATGCTGGAGACGACGCCCAGGTTCAGGTTGAGCTGAGCGAGCGAGCGCGACTCTGCGACGCTGCGGCAGACGCGTCCGAAGTCGCGGTCGGAGAGCTGACAGCCGCGGACGGACAGCAGCCGGACGCTGTCCTCCTTCAGACTCTCACAGATGTCCTGGACCTCCGCCGCAGACAGCAGCTCCCCCGTGATCTGGATGGAGGCCGGCAGCATCCTGGACTGGACTGGAACCACTGGAACACCTGGAGGAGACACTGGGTCAGATAAAAGAAGAACACGTGGATCTGACCTCCTATTGGAAGCCAGAGTCCTGACATCACTTCCTGTCTCTGTACACCTACATTCTGTGGTCAACATCCTGAGTAATCTGATTACAAGAGGACAGTTCACACCTGACATCATGTTTCTGCTCAAAGACAGAAAGAAGTTCATGTAGAACATCAGCTGAATCAACAAGAAGGTCCAAATAATGCAGAATGAGTTTCACAGAGTTTATAAAGAGTCTCCAACTCAACAACTCTTAAAATCACCACATTTGTTAATGGAGTCTGGTGCTGTTGTGTTACTGGTGGAAACTGTTTATCAACCATCAGTCTGTTTATAAACTACGTCTCCCATGATGCCTCTCTGTTCAGTTATCACTAAAGAAAACTTTATCATTTCAGATATTAATTTTAAATAATTATGAAATTCTTCAAACTAAACTTCTAAATGATCACATGTTAACCTGAGCTGTGTATCGATCCTTGTATTGATTAACGTTCTGTGAATTAAACAGATGATGTCAGATGTGAGATCCTAAAAACACAAACGTCATCTCAATAATCAACAGGCTCCTCCCACAAATGATTAATTAACATGTTGAAGTAAAGACAGCAGAGCTGATCAATAATCTGTGAGTCAATAGAAGGCCTATCGATGAGCTGGACCCGATCAGCTGATCACAATAGACAACTGATCGATCAGAGCTACGTTCTGATTGGTGCTGCAGTGAGGAGATCAATTAACCTGATAAATGATCGATCAGCTCACGCGCGGAGGATCGGGACTCTCACACGCTGATGTCATCATTCTCTGCTCCGGTGCCTCTGATCCCGCCGCAGGCCACGCGCCGGTTCTGATCCACCGCGGCGAACATGCGAGCCGATCGATCCCGGTATCGATTGATCGGGTTTGATCAGCAGCGGAGCGGCGGAGCGCGGAGTCGGTGTCCCGCAGCCGGACAGGAGGTCTGTGTGTCGGTCTGCGATCTCCGTGAGTCCCGGTGTGTTTCTGCAGGTGACCGTTACTATGAGAACCAGAGAGAGCGGAGACAGCAGAGAGGGCTCACTCTGAGCGGAATACTGGGACCGAACACAGGCAGCAGGCCTGTCAGCTGATCAGGATCACAACAACAACAACAACAACAACAACAACCACAGTTATGACAGACATTTACATTTCCTCCACTTGTCCAACGATAATAAGAATCAACAATAGAGACACAATGAAACATTTGTTAGCAGCAGACAAACATTCACAAAGACATTAAATGGAACATAAAATGTAAATAATGTTTCTGATTAACATCAGACATGAAACAATCACTATATTTATACATGATCATAATTTATTATATATATATTTATAAAGACACATTTTTAGAACTTGTGTTTGAAACCTGAACATTTAAATAAATCATAAAACTGATCTAAATAATTATTGATCGTTTGTTTGTCATTAAGGAGCAAAACATTCATATTTGCACTTATTGTTTAATGTTTGTGAGACACCGGGAGCACAGGAAGTTATTGATCAGCCAAGATCTCCAGTCACACACTGTGTGTGTGTGTGTGTGTGTGTGTGTGTGTGTTTGTGAGTGTGAGTGTGTGTGTGTGTGTGTGTGTGTGATATAACATCTTTGCAGTTTGGTGTAATATCATATGAATGTATAATTGGTGAGCAGATTAAATGATTCATAAAACACTGAGACTGTGAATAATAGATGAAAACATGTCGGTACCGCAGCAGGTCCAGCTGCTGTCAGACTCACTGAGCCGACACTCAACTCATTTCTTTAAAACCCATATTTATTATTTAATAAGGACAACACGCTGTTCACAGAGTACAATATTATATATGAGTGTGTTTATATTTCTTACCTGTTTATTAAATAGTTTATTGTATGTTTTCTGTGTAGTTTATCTCTGTTTTCGGGTCGAGTAAAGAGATTCTGATTCTGATTCTGATTATCAGAGTGAGCCTCTCCACCTGTAGACAATCTTTGCAGTTGTTACGTCACACCCCACTGAGCCTCTCTTTAATCCTTCTCGTTGTGTGACGTCACCGTTTTAAAAAAAAATAGTTAAATATCGACTTTGAGTCAAACTGTTGGTCGATGACCTGATTATTGATTATTGATCAGAAGCTGCTGATCGATCAGCTCGTGTCGTCCTGATAACACCGACCAATCACCAGCACGGTTTCCGGTCCGGATTTTCACAATAAGAGCACCACCTTGATCCAATTGTGGGGACGGTCTGAAACGGATGGTTTACGGTTCTGGTGACCCAGTTTGAGCTCCAGCGGCCGATAAGTGTCGATCAGCAAGTATTGATCAGTGGCTGTAGGTTTCTGTTCACCTGTTGAAGCTTCTGTCAAACCAAATAAGACTCACAGCTGAAGTTAAAGATGGTTCTCAGCTGCAGGTTCTGGAGCCAGAAGGACGTTCAGGATACTGAGAAGAACAACCGGTTCCGTTTGGATCCAGTTCTGTGAAAACTGAAGAATCGTGACCTTCATCAACCTGTTTGTTCATCAACAAGGTTTTAAGAGTAAAAACGAGACTTTTAATTTATTTATTTGTTTCTCAGTTTAAACATTATTTTTGTTATAATGAGTCTGTTTTCTATTTGTTGTCTCGTGTTATGTTTTTGTTATAAATAAAGTTCGATATTTAAAAAATACTGTTTTGCGTCAGTTTTGTTGCGGCGTCGTGACGTATCCGGAAGTGTCTGATGAGCAGCTGCAGCTAGCAGCGGCTAACAGCTCCGAGCAGAGAGACACACAGACAGACAGACGGACAGGTAAGACACTGAACATCTCACCTGGAGGCTCTAGTCTTCTTCTTCTATTGGCCATTAATCAACACGCAGTAGCAGCAGCAGAAGACGAAGAAGAAGAAGAAGAAGAGTTTTAATCCCGGAGAGAAAACGAGTCAGTCAGAAGCATCCAGCTGTTAGCTTCATTAGCTGTTAGCCGCTCAGGTGTTCTCATCATCATCATCATCTTCATCATCGTCCTCATGTACCAACTGGCAGCCCAGTTCATCACAGCGGGATTAGAACCGACAACCTGCAGACTGCCTGGCTTCAGCCACCGGAAACACCGACGCTAACGCAGCTGTTAGCTTTAGCAGTTAGCTTTAAGAATCGAAGTGGTTCCATCACAAACATCCTCCATGTTGGTTTTCTTCTTCACCTCAGCAGCTGTTTCTGTTTCTGTTCATTGATTTTGCAGCTGCAGCGTCTTTATCGATCCGCAGTTCTTCTGATCAGACTGATATCGATCCGCCTCGTTATGAAGATGTTTTATTGAAGAGTTAAAGACTGAACAGCTCGCTGACAGACAGATGACTGTAATCAATAATCAGTGAACCGATCAATCAGCTGTAGTGATCAATCAGCTGGAGAGGAAAATACTTTTCTGATATTTCTAGAGGCTGAAACATTCAGAAGATCAACAGGAAGGAAAGACATTTTATTTCTATTTTCTCCTCCTCTCCTCTCCTCTCCTCCTCCCCCCTCTCCCCTCCCTCTCTCCTCCCCCCTCTCTCTCCTCTTCTCCCTCTCTCTCTTCTTCTCCCTCTCTCTCCCCCCTCTCCTCTCCCCCCTCTCCCCCCTCTCCTCCCTCTCCCCCCTCCAGGTCAGTCTGTGGATGGAAGTGTGGAGCTCGGCGATGGGACCGGAGAGAGTCTTACCGAACTCTGAGGACGAGTTGGGGGAGGACGAGCGTCCGGGGGAGGGAGGTCTGCTGCCAGTGTGGAACGGGGGGGAGGGAGGGGGTGAGGAGGAGGAAGGGGGAGGGATGGAGCTGGACGGAGAGGAGGAAGAGGAGGAGGAGGAAGAGAACAGTGGAGGATATTACTACCAGCCTCTGAACCAGGAGCCCGAGCAGGCCGGGGAGGAGGGCGAGGAGAACGCCGCCTCCCCCAACGAGCAGCTGCAGCAGGTGCAGCAAAGGATAGAGGTGAGATCTGCCCGGCAACCGCTTACTCACACACCTGTCTGTCCCTCAGCTGTCTGTCTGTTTCTCACCTGTCTGTCTGTCTGTCTGAGTGCAGGTGATGGGTCTGCACCTCCCTGAAGCTCCGCCCCCTGACAGCGACGAGGAGGAGGACCCTGAGGGAGCGGCGGCTCAGAGGAGTCGAGCCTCCATCCCGATGGACGCAGGTGAGACTCAGAATGTCCTTTACAGGCTGCCGTAGCGTCTCTGACGCACTGTTGTGATGTTTAGAATATTCTAAAAACATAAATACACCATTAACCCTTTCTGAAGTACTTCCTGTCCACTGACATCACTTCCTGTCCACTGACATCACTTCCTGACTCCCTGCAGACCACGTGGAGCTGGTGAAGAGGACGATGGCGGCCGTGGCGTTGCCGTCTCTCGGCGTGCCGTCGTGGGCCCAAGAGATCTCTGACGACCAGTGGAAGGACATGGTCCAGAACACGCTGCAGAGCCGGCAGAGCGCACCAGCACTACGCCTCGGGCGGAGGAGCAACATCAACGGACCCTGAACGCACCACCATCACCAACAACTACAGTGGAACCTGATCACATACTAACAACAACAACAACAGACCCTGAACACACCACGACTCCTTCAGGGACACTGACAGAGGGTCAGTGGTGACGGGAGGAAGGCGACCTGAGTCGACTGATGAACGAGTGAATCACACCTGTTTCATTAAAACTCACCTGAAGCTGCTGAAACTAATGATCCCTCAGTTTCGTCTCTCAGGCGACTTTATTCTCCGTCTGTTGAGACTTTTAGGTCAATAAATAAGATTTATTCATCTCTGATAATGTGGAGATAACAGATAATACATAACAGGAACAGAATCACAATTCTGCGGCTAAATAAAGGTTTAAAAACCCGTCAGCTGGTTGATCAGAACCAGCTGACGGGTTCAACGCGGTGATTCTGAGTCACGTTTTAAGATCCTTAATTTAACAAAGATCAGAATCGGCTTTAACTGGAATATATTTAATCATTAGATCTGAGAACACGTCACTTTAGTTCAAACTTAAATTAAAAGCTACATGTAATGATTCAGTGTTCAGTCTCCTGCTGTTACCTTCAGTGTCGACAGGTTCTCTTCACTTCATCGATGGTTCTGGTTCCGAGAGCTTAAACCTCCTCCGGCTCAGCTGGACTCTGACAGGCTGCTGACATTCATTACAGTCGACAGAGAACAATCACAACATGTGTTCATCACTAAGAATGAAAGCTGACTCAGAACACTTGATTCTCCTCAAACCGTCCAAAACACGTCCGCAGTGGTTCTGAATGAGTCCAGATGAGTTCTGACGTCCGGAGCAGCCGGGTGGTTTAAATCTCACATCAAGTGTTTTATCTTTTTTTGTTTTGTTGTAACAACCAAATCTTTGTTGTGATGATTTTTATTCTTGATTTGAACAGAAAAGCAGCTTCAAGGTGTAAATAAGATGTTTGTTGTCTGTTAACAAGAATCTGAAGACGAGTTTTAACTTTCAGATTCAAAAAACTAATTAAAGAACTTTGTGTCCTGATTTTGTCTCTTGAAGCAGAAGATGAATTCACTGCAGCTCAGCTGTGAAACTTCAGTGTTGAGTTTGAATCGACTTCAGTTCATGAAAACGTGATTCTGCTTCACTTCAGTATAATTTAATATAATTACAATCTGAGTCTTTTTGACCCTCGTGTGATGCCGTACGCTCCTGTTTTCTTTGTGTTCCTGATTTGAAGCTTTAAATTATTTGACACTATTTTATCAAATGATTAATCGATAATGAGAAAAATGAATCGTTGATTACAAACAAAGCCGCCGACGTCTTCTGTGGAAGGAAACTGATGAGAACTTCCTGTTTGGATTTTCAGTGTAAAGTTGATGTAAGATAAAGTCACATTCCACCTTAAAGCCTTTTATAGAAATGTTGATGTTTTTATTGATTTAATTATTTGACTGTTATTCGTGTGTGTGTGTGTGTGTGTGTGTGTGTGTGTGTGTGAAGCAGACACTGATTGTCAAACATGTCCACTTTATTTCTTTTGATTTGTTCTGTACATACATGAACATCTGTACAAAATCGACTTTCATACCATGTAATGTTCGACCTAATTAAAGTACAACATGTACAGGATGACGGGAAGCAGCGTTCAGGTTTTAGTGTCGGACCCGAGTGGAGACTCGCCGCCGTGTTTCCTGTTCTGTCACTAACGTGTCGATGTCGAGTCACCGCTGGACAAAAAGGCCCTCCTGGTTCTGTCGGAGCTCGTCAGACTTTAATATATATATATATATATATATATTATTATTGTTATTATTATCTGGAGATTTGTGTCCCTTTTGAATTCATAGAAAACTTCACTGAGTTTGGTTCAGATTCTACTTCACGTGTCCGTCACACACAGAACACACAACATTCAGTTTCATCTGTCTGGAGTTCAAACATGGAAAATAAACTCTTGGACCCGTGGCGGCCATTTTGTCTAGCGGTGACAGAAGTGGGCGGGGCTATCCCACCACTGGAATGGTCATTGGTTGACAGCGAATCACAGGACGGCGAGTAGAAGACCACTTGCAACAGAAACCAGCTGACGGGAACGGAACGATAACAAAAAGGGGCGTGGCCTGATGTGGGCGTGGTCATGACACTATACAGTACGACAATCACTGCAGGCAGACGTCCTCAACAGCTTCTCCTTTCATACTTCTGTTCCTATAAGGAGGATTGTTTCTGCGCTCTGCAGCGTTTCTGCTTTAAACAATATTGCTAACGAGGTTAGTGAAGCAGCGGCAGGTTGGACGGTTACATGTTAACGACAGGCTTCGTTAATTAGAACAGAAACACAAACAGATGAGATCAACGCTCACAGGGACATTTTGAATGACTGAGTGTTGAATATGAGTCAGAATTAACCAGCTCGTTAGTCTTCACGTCACAAAGATGAACTTTTACGGTACTGACAGTTTTCTGTCACTAAAAACAGAAACTGACTTCACATTTATTGTGTTTATGTGGAAAATGCTTTTTTAACTTTTTACTGCTTCTATCAGAAGAACTGCACTTCAACGACGACGACGAAGATGTTGCTCTCTGATGTCAGTTCTTCTCCTGACAAACATCTGCCGTCCCGTTTGTGATGAAACTCATTAATCTGAGGTTTTCTTGTCACAGATGAATTCTGCAGCTGTGACGTGAATATTTGTCTTTGTTTAAAGTCTTCATGGCACAAAATGTGACACAGATCACAGAAGTGAGACAGCAGAGGATCATGGGAGTCTGAGTCTGCAGGGAGCGGAGCAGACAGGAAGGAGCGCAGAGACGATGTGCAACCTGAAAACATCCGGCTGCTTTTCTGACACCGTAAATTAGTTGATTTTAAAACTGTGACATCACCAGGAGACTGAACTGGTCTAAAAAACAATCACCTGATGTTTTAAACCTGCTCAACATCCATGCTTTTATTTTGTAACAAATCAGAGGCTGAGCAGTAAAATCTTGATAAATTTGAATGAGGTTTGGTTCAGCAGCTGAACGTTCTGACACACTGGGTCTGTTTGGAAACGTTAACCTGTGTGTGAACACCTGAGCTGCTACATCCATGTGTCAGCCAATCACAGCTCTGCTCTGAGGGACAGGAAGTGGCCACAGGAAGTGACCAGTGTGATGTTTAAGTTCAGATTCAGCGGTCAGGACATCAGAAACCTGCTGATTGGATAAACGGTGGGAAATGTTTGCAGCAGCGTCCTCGTCTCTCACTTCCTGTCTGCTCTCCGCTGTCTCATAAAAGAAAACGTGTAGATGAAGTTTAAACAGCAGCTTTGATGTCTGTGACACAACTCATTTCCTGTGGCTGCTTCACAATAAAAGCCTTCAGCCGTATACAGCTTTAAACTGAAAGGAGACGCAGGAAGCGAAGCAGCAGAGACTCTCAGAGTCTCAGGAGTGAAAACTACGAAACACTTTAACTGGAATGATTCAGAAAATAAAACTCACACCACGTAGTGTGTTGATGCTCCAGTCAATTGATCGATGGATCGTTTGTTTGTTTACTGAAGTGATTGACACTGAAATATTCTGTTCAGAGGTTCCTTTAGAGTTTGGAGAATTCCCACGACTCCTGAATGTGTCGCTGTGCTCGACCTTTGACCTGACGAGTGGCGGCGTCTCGTACAGACGAACATTCAGACGTTTCTGTTCTTTGAGTGTTTTCATGCATCTCTTCTCTCATTGGTTTAGACGTGATGGTGTCATGACAACAGTCATTAAAATAAAACAAACAAACAAACAGGAAGTTCATCACGTAGGAATCAAACTCTTCTTCTGCTTTTGCTGGATGCTGATTGGACGTCTACATTCACTGTGTCTCCTCACCATCATCATCATCATCATCATCATCATCGTCATCATCGTCAGTCCACCACAGGTCCATGCTGACAGGTGATTGGTCGTGTCAGGTGGAGGGGGTGGGACTCTGGAGTGGAGCTGCTGTCAGTCAGGGAACTCCTCTGTGCTGTGTTCAGGTGTCACAGGACAGACGTGATGTGTTTAAGGTCTCCTCTGCTGCAGGAACTTAAGGAGCTGAGAGCTTCACAGAACACAGAGCCTGAAGAACCCTGAAGGTTCTACGTTCTACGTTCTGCTTTGTGTTTCCACAAGAACGTTTCAGATTTTCATCATGGAGAAGAAGACAAACGAGGAAGCAGCTGATATTGATTTTCTTTGTTTACACACGACGTTGATGAATGAATGAATGAATTTATAAGTTAAACCTCGTGTTGTTTCATTTCCTCGTGAATCAGACGACAAACTTCATGTCTGTCGTCTCTGACAGAACGCGGCGCTGAAGACAGAGAAGGTGAGATTATTGCAACGCGACCTGAACGTCACTGTGCTTCCAAACACACGTCTCAGTGTTATAAATAAACTTTACAAACTGTTTCTAGTGAAAATATAGTTTAAATAAGTAATGAGTAATAATCAGCGATGAGACTTTATGTCCTGTTAAGATCTGTGGCTACTTATAAAACATATGTATAATATTATTTAATCCAGATCTGCGTGTGTAGAATTAAACAGTCGTCCAACCGCTCTGTTCTCGGACCGCGGCGCTCCCTCTGGTGGTGTGTGGAGGAATCAGACATATTTCTGACAAACTAAGTTAATATTATGAAAATACTGCAGAATTCGGGTTAGAATGCTTCAGCTGAAAAGTAATTCATAGTAAGTTTTGTCTTTCCTGTAATATTCAGTTTCAGAAGGGTACGCTGTCACGTTCATGCACGCCGTGGAAATGTCATGCACGATTAGCTACGAGCTAACATCAAACTGTGATGACAGAATGTTTAGCAGAGGTTCAAAAACAAGTGAACTGAGGTGGAGGAGGAGAGCGGAGCAGGAAGCTGAACACAGTCAGACGACGCTGCTGTACTTTAACACTGGTTATAGAGGAGCTGCAGGAGAGTCGTGTCAACTGTCAGGACCAAGTCCAGTTCAGGACTCTGACTCAGTCCGGTTTGGACAGAAGTCTCTTTATGCAGGACGGGTGTTCGCGGTGAGACACCTGGACGACAGACGACTCCATGTTTGTGTTTTAGCCGTCAGAGAGCAGCTGCATCATCGTTTGTTTGGACGGAGGCTGCAGAGCCTCAGCAGGCATTAATTAACAGCTCGTTAAGCTCCTGCAGTGGAGGAGGCCTGTTGGTGATGCATTCAGGGACCTTCAGTCAAACAGCAGCAGATGTTTGGAGAGGGAGGTGTTGGAGGTGTTAGTGCAACATGAAGCAGATGATGTCATCATCACATGACCGCTGACACACGTTGAGACAGCACGTACACAGTGTCCTACTTGTTATCGGCCACCAGGGGTCAGAGGTGAGAAGGTCGGTGTGTTGTCCAACGCAGCGTCAGCTCCGTCCCAATCTGACCCCAGACCAGCCGCTCCACGACACCTTCAACTTCCTCCCCAGAGAGACGGACAGCAGGGGGGCGGAGTCAAGCTCAGCAGGGACCACCTCCCCCGGTCAGAGAGCCTCCTGATTGGCTGTCAGGTACTCCTCGGCTCTCTTGTGAGCCTCCAGAGCTTTGATGGTGTAGACGTCCTGAGGAAGCTCCGACTTCCTCCTCATCAGGACTTTGTCTTTCTTCAGGTCTTTCTGACCCTGAGAGACAGACAGAGGGCAAGTTTTATTCATTAATTCACTGACTTATTGACTTATTGATTGATTGATGAATAATCATCCGTACCTGAGAGGCTTCGCTCTCCACAGTCTTCTTCAGCAGCTGGATGTCTTCAGCTGTCGGAGTCTCTGTCTCCATCGAGTACACAGCCACAGTACTACTGTCACTGTACAGCATGTACTGTAAACACACAGAGTAACACACAGAGTAACACACAGAGTAACACACACAGTACTACTGTCACTGTACAACATGTACTGTAAACACACCCGCTCAGTGTTATTTGGCCACGCCCCTTTATGAACAGCATTTACATGAACAACAGACATGTTTTTTTTTTACAAACTCTAATGATAACAATTAAGACAACTGACCTCTTCCTGTGGGTGGAGTCCAGGGCGGAGGGGGTGGAGCTTGTTGCTCTGAAACAAAAGAAGGACACACAAAGCTGATGGAACAATAACAAGCACAAACACATGTGATTCATTATTCCCAGTCAAGTCTGATGTTTCAGTGCACTGATGTCATTTCAATAGTAAAGTTGGATGATCGATCAATCAAAGATCACACTGATCACATTTTAATGTAAACACAGCTTTTCAAAAACATAATCCGTCTTCAGTTTGTAGAAAGGTGCAGAATAAAAGTCTCTTCTCTCCTTATAAACTTTATGCTGATGTGAATTAATCACGTCTTGTTTATCCGTGTCAGTTGGTTCAGCTGCTAACAACGTTTGTCAGCCAATAGAATCTCTCTGCTGGTGTCACCTGGTGTCACCTGGTGTCACCTGGTGTCTGTGTTTTGTCAGTGTCCGTTGTTGGAACAAAGAAAGAGGTAAAAATGGCTACAGGAGGCTATGTGCTACTGTTAGCTAGCTAGCTTTAGCAACATTAACATTTGCTAGCATTAGCACACAAAAACTAACATTAGGTAGCTATTGTAAGCAAAGTTAACGTTTGCTAGCTAGCTTTAGTGAGCAGACAGGTGAGTGTGTACCTGTGGGTTCTGTCTGGCCAGCTCTTCTATCTTGTGCCAGATCTCCTCTCTCTCCTTCAGCTTATACTTCTCTCTGCAAACACACAGATGCTGTTATAAACATCACAAACAGATGAATGTCTGTGTGTGTTGCTGTGTGTTGCTCTGTGTAGATGTGTGTAGATGTGTGTGTTACTTTTGTTTCTCGGCCTTGTACTGCTGTGTGCAGTCATCAAACAGCTTCTGGTTCATCTCCATGAAGAGCTTCAGGGCGTTGTAGATGAGACCGTGGATCGTCCTGATGGAGACAGTCAGCAGGGTGTCAGGCAGGTTTTTCACATTAAAGGTCGTACCGCCTTTGTTGCATGCATGCTTTTATCGTGAAAAACATCAGGAAGTGCTCAAGTCCAACTGAGTGATTATCAAATGTGTCACACACTGGCTGTACACTGGTGTGTGTGTGTGTGTGTGTGTGTGTGTGTGTGTGTGTGTGTGTGTGTTACTTGTTCCAGTGGCTCTTGGAGTTCTTGTAGAGGGCGGGAAACATGATGGGGAGGATCTTGGCAGCGTTGTCACTGATCAGACTCATGATGTACTCGTTGTTCCAGTAATACAGAGCTCTCTCTGCCACCTACACACACACACACACACACACACACACACACACACACACACACACACACATTAGGTTCATCACTACCTCCAAGAATTGAAATGAATTCAGTTATTTAACATGTTTTAGGTTCCTGGTTCTGACTCTGGTCCTGGTTCTGGTTGTGTTACCTGGAAGTGTGGGCTGGACACACACTTGGCGAGCTGTCTGAAGAGCGGCTCCTGGACTTTGACGAACTCTGAGGGCTCGATGACATCCAGGATCTCCTCCAGCTCGTTGAGGAACATCACCTCCTTTGGACTGTGAGTCTTCGGCCAGAACTTCAGCAGCCCCATGATCACCTGCAGGTTCAAAGGTCACAGGACGTCAGACTACCACACCTGAGGTCTCTACGTTGCTATGGAAACTAACAGCAGCAGCACACTTTGAGTGTTGCTATGGAAACAGTAAGGACGTCTGCAGACTCACCGGCTCCGTCAGACTGCTGTCCTTCTCCAGGAACTGGACCACACAGTACGCCAGCTGAAGGACAGACAGAGAGAGAGACAGTTACACAGACAGACAGGCAGAGAGAGAGAGAGAGAGACAGTTACACAGACAGACAGGCAGAGAGAGAGAGAGACAGTTACACAGACAGACAGGCAGAGAGAGAGACAGACAGCTACACAGACAGACAGGCAGAGAGAGAGACAGAGAGAGACAGACAGACAGAGAGACAGACAGACAGACAGAGACAGACAGACAGACAGACAGACAGACAGACAGACAGACAGGCAGAGAGAGACAGTTACACAGACAGACAGACAGACAGAGAGACAGAGAGAGACAGTTACACAGACAGACAGGCAGAGAGAGACAGACAGGCAGAGAGACAGACAGAGAGAGACAGACAGACAGGCAGACAGACAGAGAGACAGAGAGAGACAGTTACACAGACAGACAGGCAGAGAGAGACAGACAGGCAGAGAGACAGACAGAGAGAGACAGAGAGACAGACAGACAGACAGACAGACAGACAGACAGAGAGAGAGAGACAGTTACACAGACAGACAGACAGACAGACAGACAGACAGTTACACAGACAGACAGAGAGAGAGAGAGAGAGACAGTTACACAGACAGACAGGCAGACAGACAGACAGGCAGGCCGGTCTGACCTGAGGGTGGTAGACACTCAGGGACTTGACTTTGTGCAGCGGCAGCAGAACTCTGATCAGAAACATCTTGTGTTCTTCTTTCAGCGGCAGAGCGAAGCCGTTGATGATGCTGACGGAGAGACAGAGCCGAGCTGTTCGTTACATCGGACCTCCCGACTCTCAGCTCGCTTCATTCACACAGAACTACGTCACAAACACACGACACCTTCTGTCCTCAGAGCCTCGACTCAGATCAGGAAACCAGCCTCAACAATCCTCTCACAGCTTCTCAACAGAGTGGGAGCTCTGATGAGGACGGACACACAGGAAGTAGATCACCTGACAGCTGAAGCTGCCCGACGTCCTTCTGGATTCACATTGTTCACTGACTGTCCATGTTGTTATGTCACCATGTTTGATCTGTTCAGTACACATGACAGCTACTTCCTGTGTGTCTGTCCTGAAGAAGGCTCCCTCCTCTGTTCCTCCTCCTGAGTTCTCTTGTTTTGGAGAACTTCTGTCTCTGAACTGAGGCTCTGAAGACCGACGGTGTAGTATGAACATGTGTTTATTTGTGTGTGTGTGTGTGTGTGTGTGTTACCTCCCCAGTATCTCCAGCAGCTCAGCGATGCCGTTGTGATGTTCTGTCTCGTAGATGAATCTGTAAAACAAAAGCAGTCAGGTCACACACTGGTCACACGCGGCCATCAGTGCTGCGTTGGTCCTGTTTCATGACTCTGACCTGTAGAAGATGTTGTTGATCTGGCGGCGGATGTAGGCGCGGAGGCCGAGGAACTTGCCGTAGATCCGGTGGAGGATGGTCTTCAGGAAGTCTCTCTCTCTGGGATCCTCGCTGTCAAACAGCTCCAGCAGCTTCAACACAAACAGGAAGTCAGCATCTGCTCCAATCACACATCAGAGCGCTCCAACATCACCTCCAGATCATCTCATCTTACCGACATTACAAACTTCTGGTCGATGTACTTTTTGGCGACGTTTGGCTGAAAGTCTGGAGACTCCAGGAAGCGGAGGAAGAACTCGTACACGAGCTGAGGACGCAAACAACGACACACCAGAGTCAGACTGTGATCACAGCAGACGAGCTGCATGGAGACATCTGATGTTTCTCTGGTTGTTTCTCTGTTTTAAATCAAGTCTCAGCTGCTTCAGTTGTTCAGCAGAACTCTGTTTCACTGTGAAGCTCCAGAACTGTTCTGTGGACTACGACACTTCACCCGGCTCGTCTACTGGTTTACCTGCGTTTAGTAACACAGGGACATATTAATTAATCTTTGTGTTAAAATGTTTTACCGCCTCTCTGCCTTCAGTTCAGTTGTTATTTCCCAGCATGCCGTAGCTCATGTGACATGTGACCTTCACAGCACGTCAGGAAGTTCCTCATGATGTCCTGTTAACTGTTCACTGTGTACCGTTCACACTGAAGCTCAGACAGTGTCAGCTCAGTGTTAGAAGAACACGAAGCCCACGCACACACACACACACACACACACACAGTCTCAGTGTACCTGCAGGTGAGGCCAGGCAGCCTCCAGCGTTGGTTCATCCTCCTCAGGATCAAACTCAGCTCCGGTCGGGTTGGAGGACGGAGGAAGAGTCCGGAACAAGTTCACTGAAAACTGGAACACACACACACACACACACACACACACACACACACACACACACACACACACACACACACACACACAGCTTTGTGTATTAACACACACAGAAGACGTTTGTTTCAGTCAGCTGTTGTCCACGTGGCGGGAGGAGGACGTGTGTTCTCACCATGAAGACGGCCTCCGGGTAGATGGACTCTGTCACCACGTCACTGTTGTGTGTGATGTACTCCACCATCTCGTTGAGTCCGGCTCTCTTCACCTCTTTGTACTTGAGGTCGCTGAGCGGGTCGCTGACGAAGTCAAAAAGGACGCAGCACTGACGCAGCTTCTGGACAAACAGCTCCTCGCGCTCCATCAGGGGGGAGTCTGCAGGGCGGAGGTCAGAGGTCACAGGGTTACTGTAGGTTAATCATACACAGCAGGAAGTCTGTAGAGTTTGTTACAAAGTTCAGTCTGTCTGACGCTGTCAGAGTTTCCTCTGGTAGCAGTCAGCTGATTGTCTTCATCACACAGGAGAGACTGGAAGAGATGCTGCAGGCTAACATTAAGCTAGCTGCAGGTGTGTAATACACCTGTGACAGGTACCTTTGAGTGCAGGTAGCTTCTGCAGCTCTCTGTTCTTGGTGAGGCTGAAGCGTGACGAGCTCTGGCGGCGCTCCTTCTTCACCAGCTGAGGACCTCCAGAGTATTTGATCTTATTGAGCTGAGTGGGAGGAGGAGTGCTGTTACTGGGACGCTTACTGCCACTCTGCTGCTGCTGCTGGGCCTGAACACACACACACACACACACACACACACACACACACACACACACACACACACACACACACACACACACACACACAGGGTTAAACGTTAGACAGACAACATGTGACAGTGAAGGCATCATGTGTGCTGACAGACTCACCTCCTCGGTGTTTTCAGCGGCAGCATCTTTCCCTCCTGCGCTGCTGCTGTTGCTGTTCTTCATGCTGCTTTTAGCAGCTTTGGTTGTTTCCTGTTAAAACACAAGACGGGTGGAAGAAACGATCAATAAAGAGACAAACAACAATTATTTAAATATAACTCCATCAGTCGGATGATATTTTCAAAATGATAAATAATTAATCAATCATAAAAAATAGTTACATGTTCATCGATTAATCAATCGTCTCTAATGTTAGTGGGTGTCCTCTGATACCTGTTAATGCCAAATCAATACTTTATCAATGCCACACCTGAACTAATATAATGTGTTAAAAATCAAAGTGAAATTTCTCATTTAGCTGAACGAGAACTGTGAGGTGAAATAAAACACAGTCAAACATGAAAATGAAGATTGAGCTCAGAAACTTTCTGATCAAAGAAGAATCAATCAATAAATTAATCAGTCTGATCAGAACTTTCTCCAGCGAATAAGACATGATGTGTTTTATAATCAACATTAGCGTCTCAGTTATCTGAAGCTTCAGACAGCAGATGAACAAGGAATCAAACACTGAACATGTTGAAGTGACTCAGCTGAGATTTCACCCTCAGACGACTGCAGCAGGTGTTTCTACCTGGAGGGAAACTATCAGACATGAACCAATCATTCATTTCACAATGAATTCATCCGTCAGTCATTCTGTGGAGGGACAGACGCGTGTAGGTGATGTCATAACAACAGGAAGTGAGTTGCTGCGGTTTGTCTGCAGGTGGCGCTGCAGCAGAGACCAGATTACTGCAGTTCACATCCTAAACTCCGCCTCCTCCTCAGTCACACCTGAGCCAACTCTCTGACCACTTCATCACATACCACCATCTCTGATGTCCACCCAGAAACACAGACCATTCAGAACTCCCTTTACAATCTTCATGCTTTAAGTTTTCTTCAGTACTGAAGTGGAACGCTGCAGGCAGGAGCTGCTGACCGCAGCCTGTCCAAATGCTAAACAAGCTACAGCTCACAAGAAGACGCATCAAATCATCATATTCAAAAAGGTTGTTCTGATCAAGAAAAACACTGAAACGATGATTAAATGATTTTCTTGACTGATGAATCCATGAATCGACTAATAAGTGCAACTCCAGTCTCAGCTCACAGGCTGTATTCTACTTAAGCAGAGTCATGATGTCCACCTGACGTCATGTGACCACAGCTGCATATTCGTCTCACGTGATGTCAACAGACCCATCTCCATGACAACAGACCAGCATCCACCAGCATCCAAGGATGCAGGAACGTGATTGTATGACTGATCAGAAACTGACGGCTGATGAAAGTTTGATCCAAACAGAAACAAAGTGGAGCTGAAACCTTCATTCATCAGGTTTCTGTTCTCCCAGTGAACTGGACCTGGACCTGAACCTGAACCTGCCATCTGAAGGCGTCTGAAGACGTCTGACGTCACCTGGGAGTCATTTCATAAACCACACGGTCAGTCAGTCTGTATCATAATAATCAAAAATAAAAACCTTAAAACAGTCTGGAGAGAGAAAAAATCAGTGTTACAGTGATGAATGAGAATAATGATCAGGACCGTGAAGTGAGCACACACACACACACACACACACACACCTCAGAGGTGTGTGTGTGTGTGTGTGTGTGTGTGTGTGTGTGTGTGTGTGTGTGTGTGTAATAACACACAACCTGCTCAGCTGACGTTACATAAACACGTCCAGCTCCGGTCATCTGATGGTTTCACATGATAAAATCAGCAGGAAAATGAACGGAGTCTGGTGGAGGCTGCTCAGCTCGCAGCTGGTTAGCATCACATATTTCATGTTTAATGAAGGCAGGCAGGCTCGGATGAGTCACAGTCAGCACAGGTTCACCTCCGAGCCCAGCCTGTTCTCTACAGGATGAATAATTAAAGGAGCAGCCAGCGGTTCCTCCCGGAGCTGCTCCAGCAGCAGCCCGTTAGCTCGGCTCTCCCTGACAGCTAGCTGACAGGTAGCTAGCTGACAGCGCGGTGACCGTTACAGCGGCGGGACGCGGCCGCTGATGTGTCGGTCGGACCGAACACTGACAGCAGGCAGCTGACACTGAGGACACAACCACAGACACTGAATTCAAACGCTACTAGCTCCTCTGCAGCTAACCGTTAGCCTAGCCGTCCTCTGCTAGCGGGGCCTTAGCAGGTTAGCCTGCTGGGTAAGCTAGCCGCTACTCGATCAAATGTAACGTCTAAAGTCTCCATCAGCTGGAATAACGGCCGCTTCAAGGCCACTCAGAACTATCAGGGTCCAACATGATTCACGACGCGGTCCCGGAGCGCCTGCTCACCTTCTCCTTCTTGGTTTTGTTCGGCATCTTGGCTGCGGTGCAGGGTTCTCCTTCACGGAAGCTCCGTGATGTTCTTCCCGGGACTCAGACGCTGTCACTCGGTCTGTCTCAGCTCCCTGCGCCCGTTCCCGGTCCGGCCCATCCGATTGGCTGCTGGCGCTCACACCTGCCTAGCGACGCGTGGAGGGATTTTTCTGATTGGCTGCCTGAGAGTTTAGTGAGGAGGGTGAGGCTGCAGGGAGGTGAGGAAGGAGCGGAGTCTTCCCAGCAACACAACACCTCCAGCCTGAAGATCCGCGCGCGGCTGACCGCACACCGTTTATTAGAACATGTTATAACATATTATAATCAGTTTATACCAGTTAACATCTGCTGACGTCACACAGGAGTAGGGCTCCACTTTGATGCTGACACTTCCGCACCTGCAGGACATTTACCTGCGATCAGTATATTAGATTGTGTTACTGTGAAGTATCAATAAAAAGTTTGATTTATTTCTCAGTCACAGATGGATTTAAATCATCAGAAACGTCAGAGCCGCCTGAGACTGGAGCTGCTGGAGACACACACTGATCTCTGAACAGTTTAGTGGAATGAAACGATGATAGAAGTTCAGAGAAAAAGACTTAAACATGACAAGAGACACTTCACACTGATCCTGAGCTCACAGGTGACAACGACTCACTGACCGCTTTAATTTAGCAACACGTTATAAACTTAATACAGTAATTACTGAGTCTTTAATGTAGTGGAGTTAAAGTACAGTATTTGCCTCTGAGATGTAATAGAGTAGAAATATAAAATACTTGAGTAAATATACTAATATTCCACCGCTGCCATGTGTAGGTGAGTCACTGTGTTACCTGTGGACCAGCTGGAGGTCTGCACGTCATTATTACTTCTCTTATTATCACACTGTTTATTTTAAACACTGCAGATCTTTTCACTTGAAATCAGATACATTATTTAAAATGTCTGTTTTGTACGTATGGTTCTTTTTCAGCACTCGTTTGATTCTTAGGCAACACGATAAAAAGGCAAAGTCTTTTTTGTCTGTGAAATCCTATTGATCAGTAAACCGCTTTGATTCTGAATCTTTATCTGATCAACAGATGTTATAAATCTGAGTATTG
>CAEMYA010000230.1:968220-978522 GCA_903131615.1 Diplodus sargus | reverse complement strand
TGTAATGGATCCAACAAGAATGAAAATGAAGCTCGCTTAGGATGTGTGTGTTTGAAACTGGAGCTAGTCGGAACATTTCCCTTTTTCTTTTTTGCACAATTGATACAGATGAACACATTTTTTAGCCTTTCTTTTCAAATCATGTCAGTGTTGTTTGAAAATCAACTTGACACGTAGTTACAGTTGGTGTTAAGCAGGTAGAATACAGTGAGTTAAATGTCAGGACAGTCAATGTTAAAACTTGCACTTGTGCATCTGCTGAAGTTTTCCATGTTTAAAGTAAATTAAGCGATGTGGTTACACTGTCCTTCTCTCTTACCACTATGTGTACAGGCGGCAGGCCTCTCAGCAGGTTGTTGGGAGCCAGCAGGGGCGACACAAACGGGTTCCTGATAACGGGGGATGGAGTTGGCCGAACAAAAGCCAGACACTGAGAGCGCATGGGCTCAAAGCCGCCTGGGTAATCCATGTGATCTCCGCCGTTGGGTGTAGCGGCGTGAGCGGGTGTTCCGCGAGCGTCGTTGCTCTGAGACCTCCTCGGCGCTGATGACAGCGAGCGCGTTCCGCCTGAAGTCCGCATGGGGTCCAGGAAGGACTGGATCCAGTTGGAGGCTCCCTGGGTGAGATCACTGAGCAGCACAGCAGTGTCTCTGCCCAGAGAGCTCAGACTGCTGTTTCCCACCACAGGCTGCACCGTCTCACAGTCTGCACCTGGCAGGAAGACGATGTGAAGTGATTAATGAGGCAATCATGGCCTACATATGAGGTATTTCTGCGGCCACTTACAACACTGTCGATGTGTTAGTTTGATTTTTCTTTTTGTTCGTCACAATATCAAAGGGTAACTTAAATTTGTAGTGGTGTAAATAACAAGAAAGGAAGGATCTTCTATTTTTTCTTCAACTATAATTAAACACACTTTAACACATCCTAAAAATGTAATTATAAATATGTATAAATATGTAAGAAGTCACTTACATAACCACGATTAGTGAGTCCCTATATGTGTGTTTTAAACCAAATTTAGAAATCTATCTATCTGAATTAATTTGAGTGCAAATTTAGAAAGAAGTCATTTCTCCATTTCTGCAGGCAATGGAAACAAACCTCTCTCTCATACATGGTGGCAATAATTACACAGAGATCAGCTCAGCAGACATGTGATCCAAGATGAGCTCATTTCTGATTGCAAAAATCTGTCACTGGCTCCAAGAGCATCAAACCATGATATGATAAAGATATGAGTCTCTCTATTCAAGGAAGTCTGAGATCTCCTGTTCTGCCCTTGAAAGTGACCGAAAGTTTTTATAGTGTCAGCCAAACCTGTAAGCCCATTAAGTGGTGCCACAGTGGTGAGGACTAAGCCAAGTGTGACCATGGGTTGAAATATCTAGTGTAGAAGAACTGACTGGTATTTCACAATGTTAAAACTTAGAAAACAATTTCTGGATCCGTTTCTTTATCCAACCAACAAACAAACGGACACAGGTGAGAGCAAAACCTCCTAAGCAGAGCTAGTAAAACGTAAACCAACTGAAAGGATGTTGTGCAAAACGTACAAAAGTAAAACAAAACTTATTTTCTTCTTCTTCAATGAGGTCAAATTTGTCTAAATAACAAGCATGAGGAGGCATTGGTATATGTACTGACACTGGGATGTCTACATGGTTATGAGCCAGCTGACTGTTCTGTTTGAACTTCTAAACTTCTGTTATCTGACAAAATTCTCTCATGTTAAAATAAAAACAAACAAACCCGAGAAGATATACTGAAACTAATGAAAACAAACCTTTTTAAACTTTAGGTAGAAACTCAAACTAGCAAACTAAACTGAATTGAAAACAGAATTAATAATGAATAACACAAACTATAATAGTTCTGCTCTTTGCACATTATCCTCTGTTTTCTGTTCCAGTGGCGCCGCAAAGTGCTCTTGTGTTTAATGAGGCATCAAACAGCAAACACACCTTCAGCTCTCCTATTGTACACCCACATACCTGCATAGGCGTTGAGGCACTTTGTGAGAACACCCAGAGGCAACAGCGGGTCAATGAGCGTGAGCAGGCGGGAGGGCGAGGCGTCAGTGGTGAGCAAGGTGGCGGGGTAGGCGGCCATGATGCCGTCAGGGACTCGGATGCCGCTGGATATGGCCTTCATGGACACGGTGATGCAGAGGTTTCCTCCAGCGCTGTCGCCTGCCAGACAAACCCGCTCAGCGGTGGAGCCTGAGACACACAGACAGAATCTGAATAATAAGGAGCATTTTAACTACATTCACAAAGAACAAAGATGCTAAAACAGGCAGGTTTTTATCCAAGACACTTCCATTATGTACTGAAACGAACGGTCCACTTTAGGATTACCTGCTTTCCCTGAGTTTAATCTGTTTGTTTTGTATGCCATTGAACTTTGGACAGTTGTTGGACAAAACAAGGGATTTGATGATGTCACTTGTAACAAAACAAAGACTGAAAACATATTCAACAGATAACTAAGATAACACATTACTATTTAACTTTTAATCTTATTATCAGTTCCACAATGTCCTTTACTATTCTCCACATGAACGGGCACATATGAGACCTTCCCTTGTTCCATGATCTGATTATGTACAGATAACACTTCACATGCCAGTTTCAGTACATAATGTGCCCCTCCCAGTGCAGCTTCACACCACATATGAAATTAGAACAAAGTGTACATGTGCTGTCTACACCTGCAAAGGGAACATGGAGAATTTCTAAAGGTGTAAAAATTCTCTGTTGATTTCTGTACAAATATATCCATGTAGCTTATGTACTGTAAATACATATATACATTGCATTTGCATTTTTGCACAGGAATATATTTGTGGCTTTGAAATCACACATTCTGATATATTTGTAACGACTCATTTACGTATAGTCCAAACCAATTTTCTTCTCATATTTTGGCACTTGTGTCAGTTGGTAGTATTTCATGAAATGACTGTAAGAAGCTGTTCATACTTAAACTGAACAATTCATATTATATTTTCAACCAACAGTATTTTAACTGTTTTTCATATTTTACTCTACTGAACCATCTTACTTCTGCATACCTTTATAGTTTTCTTCAGTTATCTTTTTTTCCTTATTTTGTGTTATAATAAAAGTCAGAAAGTGACTTCCTATTACAAATTGAAAGCAGAGTAAGTACATAAAAGTCTGTTCTGGCCCGGCTCGTAGCACTATTTGTAATCATGTAACCGACCACAGAGTATACAACCTGCTTCCTGTTTACATCACCACACATATGATGTATTGTAGTATTATAGTGTATGTGAATGGTCATGTCATTTCCATTTTCAGGTGTGTTAGCACAGCAATTATATCTGAAAACATGCTAAAAAGCTCATCTTGATGGAGATAATTTTTGTTTTAAAACCCACTTTGAGTAAACACCCGTGTATGTTGGACTTGGCCTCGCCCTTCCTGTTGGTTTAATGTAGTCCTGTGTTGTCTGAGTGTGAGATCATAAACATACCCAGCAGATGACAGTTTTTCAGAGCCCAACAGTAGGCGTAGAAACATTCCTCCAGAGCTCTGGGAAAGGGCGCCTCGGGTGACAGAGAGTAGTCCACGGAGAGTATCGGTACGTTCAGCTCCTTTGACCAACTCCGAAGATAATTCTGACTCATAAGGAGGCGAACAGAGAACAGAAAACATCAACAGTTGCTTATTTTGAGTGCATTTGATACATCATTTGGACTTTTGCAGACTGTGAAACACTTTGTAGGACTGAGTAGTAGTAGTAATATTGGAGTATAGAGTAAAGCATTAACCACATTTGCAAAAACATCTAATACAGATTAAAATACAGCATTCTTTCACCAGCATTTTGTTCTGTACCTCATGGGATCTGGAGGTCTGGGCTACGAAGCCCCCGCCATGGAAGTGGATGAGCAGCCAGGGGGAGCGAGGCTGCTTCTGCACCCAGGGGAGGTGGGACACGGAGATGGGGGGAGGATCGGCTCGAGAATATGATAGCAGCTCTTCACTGTCCTATACAGTAAGTTATAAACAGAGATGAGCAAGAATACATCACACTGTATCTTGTTAGGAAGTGATAAATACTATCTTATACATGTCAAAGCAAAATACAAAGTATTTTTCCATTACATGTTCCTTACACCTCTGTTTTAGACTTGTGGAGTCTCACCTGTCCGTCTCGCAGCTCATGGGAGATAAGGCGCATGTGGACTGGCCCGGGGCCCCAGTGGGCTATCGGAGGAGACACGGTGGCTGTTAGACGGGGGTCTGAGGCCAGTGGGAGGCTTAGAGGGTCAGGAGGCAACGTCAGGGTGCTATTCACCTGCACTGGGCAAGAGGCTATTCTGCTGAAGCCCTGCACAGAGAGAGACACGCAGGAGAAGGCTGAGCAGTGACAACATGAAAGAGGACATCAGCTAATTTGAGTAATTGGAAGAATATTTGACCCTGCCTACAGCTATAAGGCCGGACTCTGTGAGGTTCCAGAAGGACTTCCAGAACTGCATGTCCAGATTCTGGGTAATGCGTTCAAACTCGGCACCCCGCAACTCTGGATCCATAACGTACTTCCCTGATGTGAGCAGGGAGAGGGCTGCCATACCTGGAAGAAGATTGATGACTTAAAACATGAACATAACCTTCCACCAAAACCAGACAGACAAAAAGACAAAAACAGTGACTAACCCAAGCTAGACTGCTGTTTCCCATACGTCTCTCCATATGAAACCATGCTTATGACAACAGTCTGGAGGAAGGGACGCAGAGTTGGTGAGAACTGTAAAAAAGACAGGTTTGAATGTTTAAAATAGGTGACATATACCATTTCATGAGGCCAAAACTAACAATGAAGCCTCTTGAAAATAGTTTTAAAGAATCCTAAAGAAGTTCTGATGTTAAACTACATACTGTAACTAGGTGAAAGGTGCTCAATAAGCTGACGGAACAATCAATCATTTTACGAAGAATAACAACTCCAACATGGTAAAATTAAACATATCGGTACAAAATAAAAGCAACTGTCACATGAAGTTTTTGCTGGCTGACCTGAAAGCCCAGACAGCGGCCGTAGAAACAGGCTTTGTGCATGGAGCTGTACTCCTGCACGAACTTGCGGCTCAGGTCCCTGTCCTGCAGGGAGTACAGCTGGCCGCACTCGTTGTCGTTGATGAGCTGCTGGGCGAGGTGGAGAAGGGCACGCAGCTGACACAGAGCGCTGCAGTACGCCTCCATCTCAGAGGCATTGTGCTCGGCCCTGAAGAAGGCACTGTTGTAATTGGAAACGATGTAACGGCCCTTCTGAATGATGTGCAAAAGGCAAGACTGCAAGACCTGAAAGAAAGAAAAACAAATAGGCCTGTAAGCATGGATCAAGGATGAGGATACAAATAAATGTGTTGCTTTAGATGTCTGATTATTTGACTGTTTAAATCTTTTCCTTCAACATGCAACAGATACGTAATAAACATTTACCATAGACTGGGAGATGTCATTCAAAATCATACGAAACTGTCAAACTGTGACATGTCTTACAATAAAATGCTTGTTTTACATTTGAAAACAGTATTTTTGTATTCAAGTCAAACAGTTGCATGAGTAAATATTAGTTAAAGTTTAACGATTCATAAATTGATATTACAAAAACAAATGCAGCCCAAGACGCAAATAGCAACACGAGAGGCAACAGGTTTCAGGGGAAATTAAACTACTAAGTATTATGAAATCTAAGCTACTAATCATCTTAATCACACTTCCTTTAGTGAAGTGTAAATATACACGTAATGTTTCATCAGCAGAAATGATTTCCATCAAATCAATTGGCATTGGTCATTTCTAAAATCAAAAATTCAACTACAGTTTTAGTTTTCACTGTTTTCTGACACTATTAAGACCAAATTATATGAATGACAACAGTAAATACACTTGTTTTTGTTTCCTCTATATTCTTTCCAGGAAGGTGGACCATTAAAGACACAATATTACCACCACAGCTAGATAAATAAGAAATTGTACATTTTGACCACAATCCCAAATCAAAACATCCCAAAACAAGCAATCATAAGACCATGTGTATAGAGTTAGCCCCTTGAATCATGATCAAATAAAAAAACATCAATATTAGTGCTGAAATCATTTCGCACTACAACCAAAACTGAGACAAACAGGGTAGGATGTGGAACAAATACCAACATCGGCCCTGCCACTACTGCATTAATCACAGAAGAAGCATTGATAGGCTCATTAGTACAATCGCATCTCAAACATCAGCCTTTAGTGGAACAACACACCTAGTTAGTGGGATCAGTCATACCTTAACCAAGGTGCGGTAGCCATTCCCAGGCGTTTGTGCGTCAAAGTCATAATGGTGGTAGACGGCGGTGAAGCTGCTGACCACAGGCTTCAGGGCTCGACCGTGCTCCTGAATCTGTCTTATACACGTGACCAGGCGCTCGGCAACATTTCCGTACGGCAAATCAGAAGGCCCACACATAATAGAAATGTTGTCTTCACATACTGTTTCCAAGGCTGCGAACACAACCGTGTAATCCATGTCTGAGGCTGGGGGAGAAGGAGAGACAAGAGCAGAGTCAGGGACGTGTTTAAACTCCTCTATTTATTGGCCTGAGTAGCTATTGACACAGCAGACATGTGATGTGAGCTTCACATCTTAAAGCAAAGAGACTGTAACCTATACAGATTCTAGTGACATCATCTCCTGAAAGAAAACCCATTGCTTTGGTGATTATATTCTTATCTGTTTGGTCAAGGGTTGAAGTCCCAGCACAGCCTGAGGACAGCAGTTTAAAAAGAGGCTATAAAGACAAGCTGACTGTGATGGCATCGCAAGCTGGAGAGGATTTTCATTAATAGTCCAGATAGAGCATTAAGATCACAGCTCTGCACAAGTAATTCCTCTTAAATATTAGTAAAAACACAAAGAAAAAGATGAGATAAAATGACTGGAATGTCATCAGATTGATTGAAAATATTGAAACCTTTACAATCAATACTCTGTGTTTCCAGATAAAGGACAAAGGCTGACAAAAAAAAGTTAAATGCTTTGGGTTCTGATGTGAAGCCGACACTATAACAAAGGGATAAATGGAAAATTCACCATTGGTTTTGTGACAGCTCAACTGAAAGTGAGGGCCTGTTCTGCAAATCACAGAGGCCCCATTGTAGGTTCCTGGAATTAAGCTAACACCAGAATAAACAGTCACACAAAGTGTCTCTTTTCCAAAGGCGTTTCAAATTCAGTTAATATCAAGATGTTTTCAGCCTAGTTTAGGTTTGGATGGCATGATGACACCTTTCAATATCACTTAGACTGAGTGATATTCAATTTTCAGGGCCGGTGCCGACACTGATATCAGGGAGTAAAAACTTTCAATATAAACACAGTTTTGCAGTGATCCCTCAAATATGGTTGTCAAACACTTGTGTGAGATGTACCTGAGGCAGGACATGTTTTAGTATAACAATAAAAATTAATTGTCTAAATGACATCATTGCACTGAAACAGTTAACCTCACTGGTACTTTAGTCATTTACACCTAATATTTATTACCTCAAGAATGTTTTTGTGAATTTAAATCTGAAAAAAAGAGCTTGCATATTGGCCAGACTCTCATTTTATAAATCTAACAGGTATTTAATTTGCCAAGAAAAGATAATTTGACCCATAAATCTCAGTTCCCCCCCCCAGAAAAGCGCTATACTAGAATATATCAATATAAAATCACACAAACCATGAGATAGGATTATATATTATTAGCTACATCATCAAGCTACATCAAAACCCTTGTGTGAGTATTTGTGTAGGAGCTTGTTCTGCAGTGTGGCTGCAAATGTTATAAAGGTGGAAAAATCTTTACTGTGCCAACAGCAGCTGTCAGCGTACACAGCCTGGAGCAGGGAGATAAATCAGGACACTCTACTGTTGATATCACAATGTTCATACACTGGAGGCTTTATCACAGTTTTAACACATGCCTAATTGTGTTTTTCTGTTTCGGCTCAGCGGGCACAATGCGGAGCATTTTAGGCTTTAATCTAATCCCAAACTCACAATTGTAGAATGTGAAAAACTCCTCAAGTCTTTTAAATACCCCCAAATTCTTGCAAGCAATACTGAAGACACAACATCACAGTCCTCGCTGAGTTGCTACAGCTCTGATAACAGATAAACACCTGTCTCAGGGGACCGCAGCAGAGAGGATGTTTGTTTGTGGTTATAATTAAATGCCAGACTCTGAAACCCTGTTATGAAAGCAGAGATAAAAATTGATTTAGCATCCTAATCTCTGACGGCATCTTCTCTTTTTAGCCTATTGTTAAACTGTAAAATATCCTGTCTCTTTTAAAGATCTTCGTCCCAACCACATGTGAGGGATCATTGCAAAAAAGAAAGTGAGTATATAAGCTGAGATATCGCTTTAGGAACGTTTTACTGCCTAATATCTGTATTGTCTCACAACATCAGTCGGAGAGAAAATAATTTAAAACAGGATTCTTTTATTGATGGTTTTGTTGACATTAAAGGTGCAATAGGTAAGAATTTAGCCTTTTGAGGTAAAGTCTGCAGTATATGTTGTGTTGCAGAGATATCTACTGAAGTTAACATGCTAACAGCTAGCTCTGGCACATCCTTAAGCGTTATACCACTCTGAGCCCTCAGTCTGGATCGCTAGCTGCAAAGCTAACTGTGCTAACTAGTTTGCAGCATCTACAGCAAGGACGTTATATAAAAACCTGGATAGAGTGTCAGATGCAGAGCCCCGTTAATTCCAGTGAAAGATGCCCAGTGGTGCATGAATCCAAGAAAGCTCGACTTGTACGGGGTAAACTCCACAGGTAGTAGTTACACGCTTGAGCCCCGACCCACTTCCTGGGGGTTTGGTTTCAACGGGAACCGCCTTTGCATCTGGTATCTAGTTCTTCTGTATAAATCTATGGGCTTGATATAAAGTAAGCAGAAGTTAGCGGTTACCCTGGTGATGTGCGGTAACTCATTTGTTTAGATAATGTTGGGCGGTGTTCTCACATACTGCACCTTTAACAATAACACAGAACTCCAACAGGGTTATTTTTTTTAAACTCTCAATTATTAATGGCAGGATCAGTATTTGGTCAATACAGCAGCACACAAACATTACAACATCTGAGCTACGAATAAAACGCTTAATCAAGGTACAAATTAAGAGCAGCTAGTTGTTATTTCTGACTTATTCAGTCCAGGGGGTGTACTTTTGTTTTCAGTTTCTGTTTTGAATAACTTTTGTCTCCCAGCTGAATCTCACCGTTTGCCAAAATTAAAAAGCCTGGGCTGTCATCCAAAAAAACAACAAAAAACAGCTGATCATGACGTAAACCTGTCAACAGGCTCGCCTCTGTCACTGTCCAACACTAATGTCCGATATCAGTTACCGGCACAGATATCGGCTTCGCTTACTGTTTAAAGCTCTCTCTCCTGGTCAGGAGCAGGCGGTGTACTTCCTACATTCCTTCACACAAACGTCACCGGTAACAATACAAAATGCTGCCAAAACTAGCTAGCTAGCTAACGAGCGACCGTTTGCTACCGGTGACAACTTAACGAACAAGTTGGAGGACTTCTAACCGTCACCTCAGCCTGTTGCTTTCTGTTTTAGAACCACGTAAAAACGCTGAAACACGGTGACATCGACTCACGCTCGTCACGAACGTCCCTCGTCGCGACAAAACGCTAGAAAACAAGCCAGACACGACAGATGTGTGTACATAAATACATGTGTGTTTTCCTCTTACCGAGCCGCATCCTCTTCCTTGATGTTCTGCCGGTGTGTGTGTGTGTGTGTGTCCCGCAGAATGCTGGGTAACGTCATGTGAGCGGAGCAGAGCGCGAGGCGGAGAGGCAGCGATGCGCGCGCGCTCACTTGGGATCCAGTTAGCATGATGAATCAACAGGTAGCTAGCTAACACACACTCACGAACAGGAAAGTGTTCTTAGGAATCACGGTCGGATTTTCATGATAAAAGCGTCAGAAAGACACATTTTATCCTCTGATATGAGTTTTATTAAAGTGGCAGTGATTATTTGATAAATACAGTAATTTACTGTATACATGACTGGAGTGATGCTGAGATCCAAAAGAGGCTGAAGGTATGTCGTTGCTGCTCAGCGGCATATACCGATCCCCAGACTGGCATACAGATTATCTGAGTGGCATAAAGATTGTCTGAGCGGTATATAGCGATCCCCCAGACTGGCATACAGATTGTCTGAGCGGTATATACCGATCCCCAGACTGGCATA
>CAEMYA010000230.1:900711-951135 GCA_903131615.1 Diplodus sargus | reverse complement strand
AGGGGCGGTTGCATACGGCCTGGCCACGATGCTGAACGAGAACACCATAAAGGAGAAGAATCTGATGGTCTGCACGACTCTCATCGTGGTGTACTTCACTGTCATCCTGCAGGTAACAACCTCTCTGACGTGTAGCTGGAAAAAGTTAGTCGCTTAATTTGTTTTTTTGCAGCTTACTCACAAAAAAAATCTGTTTCAGGGAATAACGATGAAACCTCTGGTCACCTGGCTTAAAGTAAAGAGAGCTGCAGTGACTGAGATCACACTCATAGAAAAAGTGCAGAACAAGGTAAAGCTAAAAAAAAAAAAAAAAACAGCAGGAAGAACCACGACTATCAGTTTCACTTTTACTGAATCCTTGTTCTTGTTGTTTAGGCATTTGATCACATGCTTGTGGCCATAGAAGACATATCTGGACAAATAGGACACAACTACATGAGGGACAAGTACGTAAAGACATTTCAAACAATTTAAAATGTCTTCACTGTGTCAGTCAGTTGCAATTAACTCTTCTCTCTCTTGCTGGGAAGGTGGAAACATTTTGAAGAGAACTGGATGTCGAGGTTTTTGATTAAGCCGTCAGCGAGGAAGAACCGCGACCACATCTTCAGCGTCTTCCATCAGCTGAACCTCAAAGACGCCATGAGCTACGTGGCTGAGGTGAGCTGTCACCTGCTGAATATTATGGAGAACTGAAGCAGTCAAAATAAAAAATAAAGAAAGAAATGTTATTAAATGAACGAAAGATATTTATTTTTAGTATAGTAGGCATTAATTGATTAATTAATTCCTGCTCCCACATTACTTTTCTGTTTCATTTTCCATTTTATTTATTAATGTATTCATTTTTAAATGTATTTATTTGCAGATTCATTTTTGAATTATATTCCTTATTTATTTCCTCAACCTTACTTATTTTTGATTCACAAATTATTTTTGATTTTGACTGCTTCAGTCCTCCATAGAATATGTCTGTTTTGTTTACAAGTTTATCCCTTTTTTAACGGACTTTAAAGGAAACATTTAAGAAGCAGCAGTTGTTTAAGGAAGTCGTCTGATCTCGATGTTTGCAGGGTGAACGCAGAGGCTCCCTGGAGTTCGTCCGTAATGAAAGCGCATTTGTCGACTTCAAGAAAAAGTTTGATGACGAGTACGAGGTCATGCCTGACATCATGGCCGACATGTCAGGCGATCACGACACAATGTCCTCCGTTGGGTGAGCAAACATTTTGACCTGATTTACATTATGATCACCAAAGAGCCAAGTTATATTAACTGGAGTTAATCTATTCTTTTAATTAAACATCTACTTACATGATGTCTGTTCAGACACCGCCCCCTGGTGACCACGAGCAGTTACTGTATTTGTACGAGTCAGTGCCATAACCGAGTGTGATAGAGACATGAAACAACTGACATTATCTTTCCTTGTGTAGAAGAAACCCTGTGCCATCGGTGAGCCTGGAAATGCACGAGCAGGCCATGAACGGTATGAGGGAAACAGATGACGTTAACAGTCACCACCTGCTGCAGCAGCACCTGTACAAGGGCAGGAAACAGGTGAGCATCTTCAGTCCCAGTTAGATAAATGGCGAGCTGGATGCAGCAGAGGCCAAGATATCCTGATTTTTAGTTCCTCTAATACACTTCAAGCCCTGGAAATGTTGTATCCTACATATCCAATGATGCAGCACATTAGTTTCTCTCATTAGATGTCACCTGCCTCCTAATTAACCACTTCTGTTGGACCCCAAACCCCCAGTTTGTAATTCAAATTAATCTGTGGTAGTTTGTTTCACTCGTAATCACAATGACAAATATACTTTATGTGTAGAATCAGAGGAGCGTCGCTTCAAAAACATAAATATCTGAACTCATGATATTTGTTCTCTGTGTCTTGTCAAAAGTAACCGCTCAAATTTCTCATCCTGACTCTTCCATGTTTGTCTCTTCTTTCCTGGCTTGTAGCACCGGCACAGGTACAGCCGGAGCCATTTCGAGGTCAACAAAGATGAGAACGAGGTGCAGGAGATCTTCCAGAGGACCATGAGGAGCCGCCTGGAGTCCTTTAAGTCTGCAAAGATGGGCGTTGCTCCACCAAAACACATCACCAAGCACCCAAAGAAAGACCAGCAGCAGCAGCAAAAGGTCAAAATTCATTCAAATTTTTTACACAGTTGCCATAAGATCTGGTTATTGAACCTCAGTAGTTTTTATGGTAACAATGGTAAAAAACAAACCAAATTCTAATCTTGCAAACTCATTTTTTGAGCGGATAAAACTGGATTTGAATGATAATTTAGCTTCATCTAACAGTTTTGTGTCACTGACTGCATTTATATAATTTTTAAGACATTTTCGCTAATTAACATTAATAAAAAGTATTCAAACTTTTTAGTATAGTGTCAAAAATCACAGTAGTGCCACATTTCTTAATATTACCCATCTTTTACAGTTAAAACTTGCATATTACATATGACATGTGTATTCTAACTTAGTTTTCAGATGTGCTTTACTAATGAAATGCTCTACCTGCAGATGCCAAATGGAAAATCAGTGGACAAAAATAGAAGCTACTATTCTGGTGATGAAGGTTCGTTTCTGTGCTTCGGTTTTAAAAAAAACTACAAACACTGTAAGCGATGAACCGGTCAAATACTTAATGACAGCCATTTTTTAAAAAACATTTTCTCTATCTTTTAGATTTTGAGTTCTCGGAGGGCGACAGCGCCTCTGGCCCCGAGGCTTCAGGGAATTCCTTCCCCATGAGGATCAGCTACAGAGCAGGAGGTAACATGAATCCACCACCTTGTCCACCTGTCTTTAAAGAGAAGAAGCATTTAGATCATAATTATCTTTAGACTTGCTTTGGCTTAATTTGTTTTATTCATGTTTTGTTTTGCCTCTTTTTTAGACCTAGAACAACTTAAATGATCTCTTTAAAGGCATAAAATCAAATGTAGCACACAAGCCTGAAGCTGGAAGTAATTGTAAATTCAGTTTATGTTTAAATTAACCCTGTAGGCACTAACTGAGTTTCTCTCCTTCATCCAGATGGTATTGAGAACCCAGCCTTCATGCCGGACATGGACCCCATGTCCCGGGTTCAGGTCCCTCCGTGGCTGGCGGAGGCGGAGCTCGACAGCGGCATGGTGGCTCCGTCACAGCGAGCCCAGGTGAGGCTGCCCTGGACGCCCAGCAACCTGCGCCGCCTGGCTCCGCTCCGCAACAGCACTCAATCCACCGACTCCTTCATGCTGGCCGACGCTCCTGCCGCTCAGCAGAGGGACGACGAGGAGCTGCCGCCCCCTCCGCGTCCTCCTCCACCTCCACTTCCACCTGCACCTCACAGAGACAACATGTAGCAGCAGGCCACCCCTCCTCCTCCTCCTCCAGCTGCCTCTAACCTGGCTGCCAAAGACACAGAACCTCACCTCAGACTTTGCACCATCTACCCTCAATATATTGACTAGGGAATGTTTTCTTTTCCGTGCTTTTGTTTAGTCATAGTCCTGAATTTCTAGACAAAACATTCACAACCCCTCAACCTTTGTGCTCCTGCTCAGCTTCAGTTGTTGCTCTAACTTCACCCTTCACTGAGCAGAGGGACCCGAGGCGAGAGTTATTCACCAGCACATGTTGAACATTGTCACATCTCCTCCGGTTTAGAGTGAACCGGTCGCTCCCTGTGGAGAATGTGATCCCTGAATGTGATGTGGAAACTCAAGAATGTAGATATTTATGAATTATGTTGTTTATAAAGATTTAATTGGAGTGTTATGAAATTAATTCCAACTCGATAATCGGAATAATGTGTGTGTTGAGAGAGAAAAGTTGAGATCAACGTGAAGATGGAGACCGCTGTACAATAGTCATGTGTATAATAAAGACATATTTATTCACAGATGAGGTTAGTTATTATGTGGACAGTTCCAGCATGTCAAATCTGTGCACAGGTGAGCAGTTATATATATTTTATTTACCTGGAACAAAGAACACTGTGGTTTCAACTATATGGACTCAGAAAGAAAGTCCATACGGAGTCTGTTACACTGTGAAATAATGATTAATCACACATGATTCCTTTATTAATAAAAAATGCCTAACATGAAAAGGATTTTTGCTCTTATTCTTATAACATTAATAAAAAACTAAATGCACTGCAGATAAAAATGAGCTTCTAAGCTAAATCTGGCACATTTACATAAAACTGATGTTAATCAGTGTGCGACGTACCTAATTGTCTACAGAAATGGTGAATAAAGTGACAATTAAAAGGCCATATCTGCTGACTTTTTTCTACTTAGAAAGAATTGTTAAAAAGAAAAAGAACTGGATCAGTATTATGTTATAATTGTTGGTTTCTGCCTCAACATCAGCTGACTTTTTAAGATTCATTTCACAGGTATTCAAGTACATTTAAGTCACACCATGCAGCGATTCTCCACGTGTCATTATAAATAGTCCATTTCTGATGTCTCCAGCTGTTTCGTGACGAAGTCTAAGATGATTTTTTCATTCGCAGAATCCTTCAGGTAAAAATGGGATCCGTCGAACATCCTGACGGTGAAATCTCCCGATGTGATGCTTTTCCAAGCTGTTGATAAAAACACATGAATGTAGTTTGTTACACATGAACATAAGGACACTGAGCCATATGAACATTTACATGCAGCATTCTGGCACAATATCACCTCCTTTCACTGCAGGCTCATAAACATGGAGTGTATGCGTCTTTCTGCAGGGCACTTTGTGATGAACACTGTCTGTTATTGTCACTGAATCAATCTTTCAACCTTAACAAGTTGCCAGCATAACTAAAATAAACTGACCGAGACCAAATGTACCATGACTCCTGATATTAAAGGATAAGTTCACCCAAAAATGAAGATTCACTTATTATCTACTCACCCCAATAGTAATAAGTCAGGTGTCAACATTTCTAAACAGAGTTGCGGCATCCTCTTAAACAACTGAAGTAGATGGGGACTAAATAAAAACAACCTAAAGAAATAACATACAATGGCTCCATACAGCTCGTCTGGCTTAATACAAGATGCTGGAAGCCCAGAGATCTTAAATTGATCTGATAAAATGTTAATTCCATCCTTTTTTGAGCAGAAATCTTCACTGTAGCCGCTAAGCTAACAGCGGTAGCTCCCACAACAGTGGCTGCACAAGTTCGACTGTGTTTGTCAGGGGTGTAAAAACATCTTTTTAAAATCAGTTTGGGTCCTACAGAGGCTGGGATTACACTGGACTAGCTGTATGGAGCCAATTAACGTTTCTTTAGGTTGTGTTTTTTAAGTTTTAAAACAAATTACCATCTGCTTTACTACTTTGAAACTTGCCCTGACATTTTCATCTGCATGAAGAAATAATAAACAGTACCTTTAACTTCACCTTTATGCATCTACAACCTTACATAAGCCCTGTCTATAAGAGTGAGTGTGTGAATATCAGACGACAGACCTTGTAAGTCATGAGGAATGTCATCTTTTCCATCAAAACACGTGAGCGGGCAGGAGAGGATCGGACTGTCGGGCTTGTCGCGCCTGTGAGAAAATCAGCAAATCTCGAATTACTGCAGTCATTCATTCTGAAACACAAATTATTCAGTGGTTAAATACTGAGTGTCAGCTCACCTGTAGTTCTCCACGACGTGCAGGTCGGCCTTCAGGGCAGGAAGGAAGAGCTTCAGGACTTCAGGGTTCGCCAGCAGCTCAGGAGGAGTTCCTCCGATCGAACTCATCCACTTTAGAAAGTCGTCATCAGATAAGTCGCTTCTCTTCGGGGTGTTGATACGCGTCTCTGACTAGAAGACAAAAAAACATATTATTAGTATATCATCAATCTGTGTCTTCCATTAAAGAGTCTAAACTGAGTGCTGTAACAGCTGAACATATAGATGGAACCAGATGTTTCAACCGGCAGAATCCAAACCAATTACTTGCGGATATAGTGAACAACAGTGAGCAGGATCTCCACTTCTTTCCTGCAGATCCTTTGGTTACTTAAGACTTACTCTATATGTCATCCGGGAGTTTTTAAATAGACATTATTTGCAAAAAAACAAGGTATGTTGTGCAGAAAATATGGATTAAATTTATTGGATTTTGCTGTTTTTCTTCAGGCACCATTTTCACTGAGAAAACCTACTAAAACCCTGATGATGTGACATTTGTTGAGGCTTGTACCAAACAAACTCTCTCTTACATCTGGAGAACAGGATTAGTAGGCCAGGACATCTCTGCAGCACTACAGCAATTCATTTAATTGCAGTTTTGTCACACATTTCACCTTCTGTGTTTTGGATTCTGCACTTTTGATATTG
Source organism: Diplodus sargus (assembly GCA_903131615.1). Lineage (NCBI taxonomy): Eukaryota > Metazoa > Chordata > Actinopteri > Spariformes > Sparidae > Diplodus > Diplodus sargus. Next base: position 944,801 of record CAEMYA010000230.1, on the reverse strand, counting down.
TTTCCATAAACCGTGCAGCCCTTGTGAACGATCCTGCAGGACTGTGATAAATGAACTCACATAAGGTGCAGAAGCTCCGGACAGGAAGATGTGAACCGGTTGGAGGTTGTGCAGCCTCTTCAGAGCGTCTGCCACCGCGAAGCTCGTGAAGGCTCCAAAACTGAAACAGATCAGGACAGAGAACAGAAAATGTAGGAATGAAAAAGATGTGAGGTCACCTTTAAGACTTGTATTGTTGTCATACCTGTGTCCAAACAGAGCGAAAGGCTTCTCTCTCAGCAGCGGTAACAACGCGCCAATAACCTCGTCCACAATCTGCTGCATGTTCTGGAAGAAGGGCTCTTTGGCTCGACTCTCTCTGCCTGGAAGTTTGACAGCGAACACTGGAAGGGACAGAAACAGGTAAAGTAGAAATATGATCATAATGTCACACATCTAAACCTTGATTTTACAGTAAAACGACATCATAATGAAGGCTGAACCCCCATAATTCCTTATTTTAAACCGTAGATTACATTACAGCAATATTTACAGTCCTCAGTGGAACTGTGACTATAGATCGAACTATAGATAAACAGAGCAAAGTGCAGCACTTATACAACATCCTCCAGGTGAGTTACCTTCTACGGAGCTGTTGAGGACGTTTCCCCAGCGGGCGTAGTGTATGGAGCCTCCGCCCGCCCAGGGGAAACATATCAGCCTGCTCACAGCATCCGGCCTCCTCTTGAAACAGTTGATCACCTTCTCCATCTTAATTGAACTGATTCACATCTGCTGGGCCTGAAGTTTATGCTCCTAAAAAATAGGAATAACATGCAGAATTAAAGTAATTCACCTCGAAGAAAGATGTGCAGGGAGGATTATGAACATGTGAGGTCTCACCTGGCAGCTCCATCAACTTCTCCCAAGAAAAGAAACAGCTGCATTTGCTCATGCTGGAGCTGAAGTGTAACACTTCCTGGTTGTTTTTCTTCTGTGGTTTAATGTTGTGAAATGATTCCCAGTGGATTCTGGAGACATCTACAGTGTGGAGGGTGTAGCACTCATCCAAGCAATTTATATTAGTTTCACTCTGGGTTTTTTTAAAAATTATTATTATTACTGAGTGTCATATTTTGGCAGAATGTTTTCTGACATGTTCTTGTAACACCCGGCTGGAGGGGACGGGCGATATCTCAAAACATGACGTAAATAGTTGAGATATGAGGGAAAAAATGTTTCCCGGAAGTGACGTTGTTTTCTACAGTTGGTATTTCCTGACGGGTTTCCCTCGGTGGTGGTGGCGGAGGAGGGAGCAGCAGCTTCGGCAAGTTATACGAAATGAAACAAGATTATCCCGGAAATGCCACTATATTTTGAGTTAAGGTCTTCAGATGCTGGGAATCATCGAGGATATACTTCAAGTATCAAAAAGGACGTACTCATATGCAAAATGTGTCCTATTGTCATTATAATGCATGTTATTTTACTTGTAAGCAGCATTTTATTCGTGTATTTTGTCATTGTGGAGACAGCTTGCTAAACTTTATACGCTGATGGGTTAATATAATCTATGCAGCAATTGCCAGTCTGAGGGGTCAAGGTATACACAACTCCAGAATTGAGAGATTGAGAGATAACCACCGAAGGACATCAGCAACCTGTGATGAGGGGTTTACAAATTGTTATCAGTTTATTTCGATGGTACACAAGTTGATTTATTCTGTGTTTTACAGGCTGATTCTGGGTTTGTATGTAAAGTATATATTTTTTTAAAAAGGAGTGTAAAAAACAGTGGATCCCAGAATAAATGTGGTTGAGAACACAGTTGAGAAAACAGCTTTCCTGTAACTTTTACATTGTTTTACACACATTGTTTGTTGTTTTCTCTGCTATGGCTTATGGAGAGGCTTTAATTAAAAGTTACTACCCACCATTTTCAGGCAAGTACTATAAACATACATGTACATATAAATTACTTTTACTTGTACTTCTGATAATTAACATTTATTGCCATTTATCAGGCCTCTGTTTCTGCGTTTAATATCAGATACTTAAAATTTTACTCAATTGCTATTTGCATGGGTGGCTTTTACCTTAAACAAAGTAATATATTAACATGATGTCTTTAGTTCTGCTCATATATGACTTTTGGGTACTTTTTAAAACACTGTTGAGCTCTTAAAAAAAACAAACAAAAACAAAAAAATCATAATTTTAATCGTTGTTATGCTTTTGTTTTGAAGGAGAACTCCGGAAGTCACGCATTTCTAATCTCGCGAGCTTTATATGAGTGAGCGAGAGGGCGGTGTAAGTGCAGATTTCAGACCGGTTTCTAGCCGATACCGAGGAGGACGCCGGGGTACTGAACCCCTCATATCTGTTCGATAAAAGAAGAACAGCGGATTGTCACGTTCAACCGACAGGGACGACGAATTCTACCGCTGACCGGGTAAATATTTATACCAGTGTTGTGTGTCGAGTTGCCAGTTAGACGCTAGTTGTCGACGGCTAAAGCTAACTGACGCTGTTAGCTTACCACCGCCGCTAACGACTATCAGTTAAAACTCAACCGACTCCGAGGCTAAACTGTCACAAACATTCACAGCGCTGAAAATAATACCAATCTCCTTCCAGACACAAGACGAACAACTCCAAACGTCGACAGCGGGGACATTTTGTACAACTTCGAGCTGTCATTTGCGGTAAAGGCAGGTCGGGAGGAGAAGACTTCCAGCCGAGGGGGACCCCAAGCGGCCCGGTTCCACATCAGCGACCGGGGAGCCGCGAACCCAAGGAGCGGGGTGTCGAGCTGCAGAGCTATCGGCACGTTTTTAACCGGTGCAGGGAGAAGTAATCACTGTGTGCCGGGTCACCCGGACAGAGACCTCATGAATGGAAATCGGAACAACAGGTGGGATCCCCTGACGAACGGCCATGCTTAACAGAGCTAATTTGGTGTTCAGGTGGTGCACTTGGGTTATTTGCAGGCGGTGTGCGGGGCTGAACACACGCTTGACCTCCCTCCATGTTCCACCATTGGGAGCTGCAAGTGTTTTAGGGTGATGTAGGCCATCATCACTGTGGGGAAACAAGTTGTCTGTCGGGGACTCAGCTTGAAAAGTCAAATTCTCCATCTTTGACTGCAACGAGTATAATGTTTTACTGGTCACTTCTGGCCTCGTTGTGTGTGTGTGTGTGTGTGTGTGTGCGCGCGCCTCAAACCAGTCTCACGGGTTACTTGTATTGTCTACGTCATTCTTTGTCGGCTGTCAAAGGCAGGTGGTGATCCCGTCAGGTGTGCGTGAAGTCTGTGAGAGGCTGGCTCACTTTCAGGGGTGTGTGTGTGTGTGTGTGTGTGTGTGTGTGTGTGTGTTCATATCCGCTTGAGAGGCAGCCTTTCACACTAGCTGCTGCCATAGTTACCCAAGCTATTGAATAATGTTCAGTTAACCGCTGCCTGCGATAATTACAAATCAATTGAGCATGGCAGGACATCATTCAATTTACTTCGTTGCCAAGGGGCTCAATTTGTGAGTCACAGCTTGTGTATTATTGATGTTGTTGGGGCGAGTGCTGGACCAGGAGGGGGAGAAAACGGGCCAAACTGGTTCACTGAAACCGATTATTGTCCACCGGCTCCATTTTTCATCTTATTGAGCAGTTCAGAGCCAAGAGTTGCATCAGAGTTACATTAAGAGTTTTTTTTAAACAGTCAGATACATTAACGGACTCATGAATATTTAACTAAAAACATAATAACTGATGTATCAGCGGATGTGAACATGGATTGTTCTATGGACACAGGACTGGATGAAATGATTTTTCCTGTCACTGGACTTTGAGGCGATCCGCTTGCTTCAGCAGGCCAATCTTCCCCTCATTTAGACTGAAATAATATGACTGTGAGAATGTGAGACGTTAGTGCAGTCTATATTTGTTTCTCGGATTGAGAGTGAGAAGTGAAAAAGTCTACATATCGTTGTTGTTCCTTAAAGTCTTAACCACACAGATCAGCTTCTAATTAGTCTTAAAATTCATCTTGCAAGCACAGAGAGACCCCCGAGTTTTGTTTTGTGACATGTTTGTGTTAATCCACCTTTTTAATGTTGTAATTTGATACATGAATTTCAGGTTTATCTGTGTTGAAATCGTTCCCGTTAAGTTCCCTTTCTGTAGCTTGAGATAAAAAATAAATAAAAAAATTCCACCTCACATCTAGATAAGAGCTGCAACAGACGTATATTTTTTTTTACAGTGTCAGAAAACTTTTAAAATAGCCATCATACACTCATAGAGCTCAATAGTGTTACTTGACTTATAGTCTTAAGCAGAAAAAGTGAATCCTCGGAACTGAGAAGCACAGATTAGAGAATGTTTGGCCTTTTTGATCTTAAGTTAAACTTAAACACTTAAATGTGACACTTTGCAGGTTTAAAAAGCATCTGTCTGCACAGCATGAGTGTTTTTCAATAATTAACTTTTACACGGTTTTATACCTGAGCATCAAGTGAAGTGATCTCAGGATATAACATCAGTGGAAGAGTCTATTGAAGTGTGCGGGTTGAATGTGTGGGCTGATGCCGGCTGTGGTGCATTTGTATGATGAAGCAGACTGATAAGTTGGCATTAATTCTCTCCATTGTTGCTGAATCAGTACAGTGAACCTTTTTGTGTTTTTGGGTCATTACACCCTGCTATCTGTTTTGTACCTGTTTTGAGGATGTTTTCTCACAATTCCTCAAAGAAATATCAAGTTAGGTTTCTTTGGTGATCATGTTTTAGTTTGAAACAAGTTTTACAAGAAGAATAAAATGTTCAGAGCAGCTGCCATTAATGGATTTGTTGCCAGTTATTACATTAATAGCCAGATAATGTAATGATTAATCTGTTGGAGCAATTTTATAGAAAAAAACTAATCATAATTCTCTTATGATACATTGGGAATAAACAATAATGCATCACTTAATAAGACAGACGACAAAGCGGTCACAAATAATAATGACCTTACAATTAAAGTAAAACATAGCTGCTGTAGTCGCTGCTGCTCAGAGATGAGTGAGACAAATCTGTGTGCACCTGTTTTTCCTCCTCCTGTCAGAATGCCTTTAGTTGCCATAGAGAAACTGTCGCAACATGGGCGCTATCATCATGGGAACAGCACAGGGGAGGAAGAGACCTGGGGAGGGAGGCTTCAGCAGAAAGTTCAGTCTTTACTTCGCTGAAAGATGACTCCTTACGGCAGATCCAGGGTCAGCCCTCGACCCTGACAGGAGCTGGAACAGTTTTAAGACTTTCCAGCTGCTCTGTCGCACTTATTTCACGGTCACAGTCATCATTACTGCTTTTTTTTCTCTCTCATTACAACACAGAACACCTCTCACTATTTTAACAGCTTGAGCTCTGTGCAGACTTTATGTCATGTCAGTCATCATTGTGTGTGGATCCTCTGACTCACATTTGGTGGAAATTGTGTGGTTGTGTGATGTCAGGCCTTTTTTTTTTTTCACTGAGTACTTTCCAGTTTGGCATTTCTGAAAATTGGTGTCAAATTTGCGTGGTGTGTCACCCGCCTCCTTCTCCTTTCGTCTGGCAAAGGCCATGTCACTCAGCAGAAGTCTGCGCGCCGAGCCGGTCTTTATTCAAAATGTCACCAAACTCTGTAACCTTTTTATACGGTCATTATCAGATGGATGTGGGGGGGAACGGTTTCGTCCGGGTTGTTTCAGTTTTGTCAGATTGACGTGAGGCAATTTCTAACGTCCCTGACCATCTTCAGTCCCTGCAGCCTCCGGCTGTTCTTTCCTCCTTATTAACCACTTCCTTCCTACAGTTAGTCTGCCTCTTAGAGCTTTTTTGAAGAGATATAATACAGTCATGAGTCGAGGTTTGAGCGCTGTTTTAGCCTTGAATTAACATAGATGCCGTTGATGGATACTGTAAGTCGGTTTTTATGTGCCACATCACATGTTGGGGATCAGAAAGATGTACAATTTATTATTTTTTTTCCCCTAACTTACCTTTATTTGGCATGTGTTGTTGCAGGAGCCGTTGGAGCCCAAGCCCAAGCCCTTTTTACGTTGCCACGGCGACCTGGCTATGGCACCATTGGGAAGCCCATCAAGCTTCTGGCCAACTGCTTCCAAGTGGAAATACCCAAGATAGACGTCTACCTGTATGAGGTGGACATCAAGCCTGATAAATGTCCTCGCCGGGTCAACAGGTAACAGAAGCTAGTTCATGTCTTTTACAAGTGGACCATCCTCAGGACACTGGACTTTGTTTGTCAGACCTGTAAATTGAGCTACTTTCAGTATGTCATTTTATGCCTGAAAAGTCTTCAGGAAAGCTGTATTCATTCTGTATGTTGATTGTGGTGTGTGTTCCTTTACCTGGTGTTTTTTTCAGGGAGGTGGTGGACTCCATGGTGCAGCATTTTAAGGTTACCATCTTTGGTGACTGTCTGCCAGTTTACGATGGAAAGAGAAGCCTCTACACGGCTAACCCACTTCCTGTCGCCACTGGTGGGGTAAGACTGTTCTCTGTCGGTTCACACTTGTGTTAAACCAAAGGCAAGTCATATTTAATCAGACGACACTAACCCTGGTTTTCTTCGTCAGGTCGATCTGGATGTCACCCTGCCAGGTGACGGCGGGAAGGACCGGCCATTTAAAGTCACCATTAAGTTTGTGTCATTGGTCAGCTGGCACATGCTGCACGAAGTGTTGACGGGACGCGCTGTTGCCGAGCCGGTTGACCTGGAGAAACCCATCAGCACCAACCCTGTTCATGCTGTGGACGTTGTCCTTCGACACCTGCCCTCCATGAAGTAAGTCGTTTTCTCCCTCGACGATCACTGATCACATGTTAGTTTTCAGGGTCAATGACTAGAAGATAAAGACAAGAGTTACAATCTAAGTAGCATGGAATTGAGCATGAGAGGATGAATTTTTGTTGATTAGTTCTAGTCATGAAATATTATCAGTGAATACTTCCATCCTGGAGCTACTGGAAAGTTCCCTGAATTTGTTGTCACAAGATGAAAACACACTTGTTTCCCTAAATTTAGTATGTTAGGTGGGCCGAGTGTGATTTGAGTGTAACTTGGAGACGCAGATAAAAAGCATCTTTTATGTAATCTTACTTAGGATGTGCCATGTGCTAAATCCATTAACCAAAAGAGCTTTAAGTAACATTTATGAAAACCTTTTTTAGCCTCCTGTGGTTTCAGACCTGTAAGTCAGACAGAGCTTGTGTTTGCTGCACCCAGTGAACCACACAGGAAATGCAACACAATCCCAGCCGTGGTGGAGTTTTATTTTGGCGCTCTACTAACCTTTTTGTCACCTTTTGTGAACTCTTCTCTCCTCATCAGGTACACGCCTGTCGGACGATCCTTCTTCTCCTCTCCAGAGGGCTACGACCACCCGCTAGGTGGAGGTAGAGAAGTTTGGTTCGGCTTCCACCAGTCAGTTCGGCCAGCCATGTGGAAGATGATGCTCAACATTGATGGTGAGTAAGCACTCTGGGAAAGTTTGTGACAACATCGTGGATCCCTACAGAAATAGACTTTTTGTCAATGAGTAAAATCCTTCTTGCTTAACCAGAATCTTCCAGTCTGTCAAATGTCTAATCATTGTAAAACACACTTCATTCAAGACGGAAACTGGTGGATTTGGAGAAAATGACATAGAGGTTGTTTTTGATTGAACAAAAGGGATTTTACACTTTAACAAGTGAAGGAATCCTTTCCACAATTAATAGTGACACTTGAAATAACAATTTGAGCCTGTCAATACCAAAAACACACTTTTTGTGGTCAAAGTTGCCTGTTGTTTAGTCATTAACACATCAAAATATGTAAAAATAAGACATAGGTTTAAAGATATTGGATTTTCACTTTGTCATCTTGTTTTCTGGATCCTGGTGATCTGGTTTATGAGCAGCATTCCTTCTCATGTGCAGGCACTGATCAACAAACGCGCTGCTTCAGATTTTTGACCTTGTCCTGTATCATTTCAGTGTCAGCCACCGCTTTCTACAAAGCCCAGCCAGTGATCCAGTTCATGTGTGAGGTCTTGGACATTCACAACATTGACGAGCAGCCACGCCCTCTCGCTGACTCCCACAGGGTCAAGTTCACCAAAGAGATCAAAGGTACGTCACAGAGGAAAGACGGAGCTTGTTTTCATTGTGCTGCAGTATAAGTTTTACCCTAACTACCTGATGCTGTTGAATGTTATGACAGCTTTATTTGATGCATAAAGGAGTTTCAGATTAAAGCTTTATCTTGGTGAGGGAGGAATTTAATTGCGTTCAGTTGTTCCGCTCCAATTATTTGAATGTTCCGAATGCTTATTTACATCGTTGCCTCCACCATCCTCACAGGTCTTAAAGTGGAAGTGACACACTGTGGAACCATGCGTAGGAAGTACAGAGTCTGCAATGTAACACGACGCCCTGCCAGCCTCCAGACGTATGTTTTCTACATTGCACTCCAGTAGCTGTGAACCTGCAATCAAAGCTGTTGTTGGCTTACATTAACAGGAGATTCTTGTCACCTTGCAATCCACAGATTTCCACTGCAGCTTGAGAATGGTCAGACTGTTGAGCGTACAGTGGCGCAGTACTTCAGAGAGAAGTACAATCTGCAGCTGAAGTACCCCCACCTGCCTTGTCTGCAGGTGGGCCAGGAGCAGAAACACACCTACCTGCCCCTGGAGGTAAGGACCGACGCAGTGGAGACAGTTTTACTGTTAAATGAAACAGTTTACTTTGTTGAGTTGTATACAATAAATCCGATCATCTTTTTCTGAATCAACTAACATGAACACAACGTCGGACTGAATGAATGACATGGTAATTCAGTGTGAATGTCTGGTTGGATTACGAACTGGATTAACCAGAACTTCCATTTTTAGGTGTGCAACATTGTAGCTGGACAGCGCTGCATTAAAAAACTAACAGACAACCAGACGTCGACCATGATCAAAGCCACTGCTCGCTCAGCACCAGACAGACAGGAGGAGATCAGCAGACTGGTGAGTATCTCGTGGAACAGAGATTAAACGGCATACAGCTTCTTTTTTCCTGTTATATCAAACTTTTTTTCCTGTTTTTAGGTGAGGAGTGCAAATTACGAGGCCGACCCGTTCGTCCAGGAGTTTCAGTTCCGCGTGCGCGATGAGATGGCGCAGGTGACGGGCCGCGTCCTGCCGGCCCCCATGCTGCAATATGGCGGCAGGGTGAGCTCTGAACAATTTATGGTACCTTCCCTTTAAATCACGCTTCATATGCATGTGTGTTTGTCAACATTTTTCTTTGTGTGTCAGTGTGATTCAGCAAGGTTTCCTCCACTTTGCTTCAAGATGGTCCAATAATTTGACATTTGGTGGCCAAAACAAAAAACTCTGATATTCTGATCCGCATAAATATTATTGGACTCTTTTAACAGGAGGGTAAACATTTTAAACTGAGCCACAAACAACACATTTGGACACGTTTCTGTGTGGAAACCCTGAGATCACAATCTGAAGTTGCATTTTGTTTATTTCGTATCTTTTCTCCTGTTTTTAGACAGACATTATGCTGTGTTTAATATTCTTTAACACATGCATGCTGTTCTAAGACATCATGCATATAGGCACTTTTAGTTTGAAAGAATTCTCTGTTTTGCATGTCAGCAATTCAAAATTATGTTTCATTGCAGTGCTTGACACGCTAAATGCATGACCCAAGCACAGATAAAACCTCCAAAGTTGATTTGTCTCCAGTCACTCTCAGCCTTTTAGCCATAATCAGAAGCCCTTCATCTTGAGATCCCCACTGGCTGCCTGAACCCTTTAAATCATTGAATCCATACATTTTTTCCGTGTCCTCGTACTGTTTGTGTCTGTGTGACTGTCAGCCCCAGCAGATCAACCCTGCACTGTCGTTGCAGAACCGCACGGTGGCCACACCCAGCCACGGGGTGTGGGACATGAGGGGGAAGCAGTTTCACACCGGAGTGGAGATCAAGATGTGGGCCATCGCCTGCTTCGCCACCCAGAGGCAGTGCAGAGAAGAGATCCTGAAGTGAGTTCACAGAACGACAGTTGGCTTGCTTGGTTTGGTCTCGTTACACCCATTTTTGCATGAAGCTGTGAAGAAATCACACATTTAAAAATCTAATCCAAGTTAAATTAAGATTTAGATGAATAAAAAAACACATTTCTTGGAGTAATTAAACTAGGGTAAAATGTGTGATTATATATTCAGAATTTAAACTGGAACCGGACATTTTTTCATCAAAAGAAAAACACTGATTGATGAGCAATAAATTACCCTTTAAGAGACAAGTGGAATGACAGACTTTCCATCCATAAATCACAATAAACCAGCACTTTGCTCGTAGTGACATTTAAAAACACATAAAAATGAAATGCACATGTATAATTATTCTTTTCTTCTTGCATAGGAGCTTCACTGACCAGCTGCGTAAAATCTCAAAGGATGCTGGGATGCCAATTCAAGGCCAGCCGTGTTTCTGTAAATACGCCCAAGGAGCGGACAGCGTGGAGCCCATGTTCAGACACCTGAAGAACACCTACGGAGGACTGCAGCTCATCATCGTGATCCTGCCTGGAAAAACGCCCGTCTACGGTACGAAATGACTTGGACATTAAGACAAACTAAACTCGCTTCATGTGAGGTTTGTGAGGAGTTTAGGTGCGTACATTTAACAGTGAAAATGATGAGTTAAAGGATAATCAACCTCTTCTCCACAGCGGAGGTGAAGCGGGTGGGTGACACCCTCCTCGGCATGGCCACTCAGTGTGTGCAGGTGAAGAATGTGGTGAAGACGTCCCCTCAGACGCTCTCAAACCTCTGCCTCAAGATCAACGTCAAACTGGGAGGAATCAACAACATCCTGGTTCCTCACCAACGGTACACTCGACACACAAATGTCATCTTCCCACCAAATTGTTATGAGTTTGTCTGCTTGACTGACAGATTTATTTTGTCTCTTCTATTCCATCCAGACCTTCTGTGTTCCAGCAGCCTGTCATCTTCCTCGGGGCCGATGTCACTCATCCTCCAGCCGGAGACGGGAAAAAGCCATCTATCGCAGCGGTGAGATTTCACTTCAGAAACACTTGGCCAACTATCCTGTATTTTCTTTTCACTTAGACGACTCTTATAGAAAGCCTTTAAATACACTTGATCTCCTTTAAATAATGTTGGACTTTTAGCAACCATTTTGGAGTTAATGTCAGTTGGTGATGTAACAGTGTTTCTGACTGATATTGTTCCTGTGCAGGTTGTGGGCAGCATGGACGCCCATCCCAGCAGGTACTGTGCTACAGTGCGGGTCCAGAGGCCCAGACAGGAGGTCATTCAGGATTTGGCCTCTATGGTGCGAGAGCTCTTGATCCAGTTCTACAAGTCGACCCGCTACAAGCCGACCAGGATCATCTTCTACAGGGACGGAGTGTCAGAGGGACAGTTCAGACAGGTAAAACAACTGGTTTCACCTGTTGTTTCTTCCATGTGTTGTCAGGCAATTTGAAATAACTAATGCCAGTTTAAAAAAACCTTTATTATTAGGTGTATTATCTTCCATCAAGGCAGCAGTTTGTTTTATTCAGCACTTCGAGACTTAATTGACACTCTAGATTCAGTTGTTCAAAGAAGTCTCTTGCATTGTTTACGTTCATCTGACTCTCTGATTTACAAAGTTGCTTATAAGACTCCAACACTTACTTTTTTTTTTGTTGGATTGGTGGCCAGATTGTTTTCTCAGCATGTCTAACTGCATGTCTGTGTGCAGGTTCTGTACTACGAGCTGCTGGCCATCAGGGAGGCTTGCATCAGTCTCGAGAAGGATTACCAGCCGGGGATTACTTACATCGTCGTACAGAAACGCCATCACACACGTCTCTTCTGTGCGGATCGCAACGAGCGGGTGGGTAACACAAGGAGCTCAGCACCGAAAGTCTTGTTGTTGTTGTTGTTGTTGTGGCTACCTCTTGCCTCCATTTGATATGATTTCTTGTAAATGGGGCAGAACATTTATATTTCTGGTGTTACCCTCTCTTCAATGTCTTTGTTGATTTGTTTCCCTCTCAGGTTGGACGAAGTGGAAACATTCCTGCCGGCACCACCGTGGACACAGACATCACCCACCCCTACGAGTTTGACTTTTACCTCTGCAGTCACGCTGGAATCCAGGTGAACTACACTAAAAAACCCTAATCTATGGCTTTAGATTTATCTCATTACTCTGTTGAACAACAAGACCTCCTCCCTGCTCCACGTAATTTTATCCGCTGATTGTTTGTCCTCTCTCCATGGAGCTTCTCTCTCTTGGGTGCGATTAACTCGGCTTCCCTCTCCTCCCTCCAGGGTACGAGCCGGCCTTCCCACTACCACGTTCTGTGGGACGACAACTGTTTCACCGGCGACGAGTTCCAGCTCCTCACCTACCAGCTGTGCCACACCTACGTCCGCTGCACGCGCTCCGTCTCCATCCCAGCGCCGGCTTACTACGCCCACCTGGTGGCCTTCCGCGCTCGCTACCACCTGGTCGACAAAGAGCACGACAGGTTGGGAGAAACAGACTTTTTTTGTCAGAAATGAATGGAAATGGCAAATATATTTAGATGAAGTCCGACATTCTTTTCAAATTAAGTATATGAAGTAGTTAAACGTATACTGTCTTTCTATTTTATACTTGCATTTACCTGTTTGCAAAATGTAGTTCAGCCCTTCTCTCTCTCATAAGCATATTCCTATACCTACATGAACGGGACTAAATATATCTTTGTTCTGACCTCCATTGCCTCAGAAAAAAAAAGATTTGTCTATAAATCAGCTTGTGTTGTTTTGGTTAAAACAAGATGGATTATCTCAACTGCTTTATCCTCATCAATTAACAAAATAGTCTTGAAAATGCATCATATCCTGATTGTCGTTTCCTCCCGACAGTGCGGAGGGCAGCCACGTCTCAGGGCAGAGTAACGGCAGGGACCCGCAAGCGCTGGCCAAGGCCGTTCAGATCCACCACGACACACTGAGGACCATGTACTTCGCCTGAACGCGCCCTCCGCTTCCCTCCATCTTTCCCCAGCCAGTCTCAGAGTCCAACTTCCATCAGCCGCCTCTTGTCATCGCGCAGAGCGATCCCCGCTGGGCTGGTGCAGCTTCGGTCAGCGGGCCTCGATGGTTGCGACTGCAGGCTGCGTGAGGATGTAATAAGCCAGAGAGGAGTCACAGCCACATTATGCAAGTTGAAACCAGCCAATCGTTTCTGTGCTCCCGCTCGTGCATCTCTTATCTCCTCTGCTGTATTTAAAATCCTTATGGACTGTGTCTACTTTAAAGCTCGCAAGTCACGTCCTCGCCTTCCAGCAACTCAAAGTTTTAATTTGCTGTTTTTTTTTTTTCCTTTTGTGTGTGTAAAGATGGCGGAGCAGCAGGGAAAACAAAAAACTGACGATTCTTTTGGTGCATGAAGCAGAGCCAGAGATGACCTGACTTGCTCCGTAGCCTCACGTTGAGCCTAAATGTTGCTGGTTAATATTGTAGACGGTTTTTATGCGTTTTTGTTTTTGTGGGTTTTCAGCTTGTCTAGATCCAATATGTGTTATATTTCTCTGTCGAGCTAATGTGTGATTGCCATGGCAACACGTTAAGCTGAGTACGCCCGTCGTCGGCAGGCTGCCTTTTAGCGGTTACTCTTCTGTCGCCCTTTAAGCCAATGGTTCCTCACAGTCATTCAGCCAGACAGTAGGAAGCATGACTCTGCACTCTACCAACACAGACACTGAATGAATCTTAATTTTTTTTTCTTTTTTCTTTTTTTTTTACGAAGCCACGTACAGCCATCGATGAGGTATTGTGTATCGCTTGTTGCCTTACTGCGAGGCGAGGTGCATAAAGAGGACTGCTAGAAAACAATGCCATGGCCACAAAAATGGACAATTTTAAAACTTCTTTCACTTCTAGTTCAGCTTGGTACAAAGTGTAATACCAAACGTTTCTCGTGTGTTTTATTCCTCTTGCTATTTATGAGTTTGTTTTTCATTTTAACTTAAATTAACGTTCGTTTTCAGCAATAGAGCAGAGTAGACGGTTTATATCTTCTGACGACCACAAACCTTTTTGACGTTTTTTGAGGAACTGACCAATGTAGTTGTCAAGAACTCCTTCAGTGCAATAAGGTGTTAACGCAGAGTGAGCAGGTTCGAGCAGCGAATGTTTTTCGAGTATTGGTGCGCTGAAAACATAGTTTACGAGTGAGTTTTTGGCAGGTGACAGTGAGCTTGGAGTCAGGAATGTAAAGTGTTTGACATTCGTGGGAACAAGTAGGACTGATGTCGCAGGTGTGTGGATCAGTCGTGAGGTGGGATGGTTAATGTTCGGAGAGTTTAAACAAAGTGCCTGATTCGGGTAGATGCGAACTGTTGGAAGGTTTTTAATCGTATGTTGGTTCGGGTGCCTCCGTTAATGCATTCAGTGAAATGGGCTCAGAATCCCTCAACGCATGCCAAGTTTGTGTGATTATCCCTGATGTTTAGGTTTCTCCTGAGCGGGACGTAATTGCATCCATATCGATTTAACACACTTAGTTTCTGTGATCAGAGTTTGATCATCACGTAAAACAAAGCTTACATTGGTTTGGAAATACGACAAACTGTTTTCTCCAGCTATATCGGTCTTATTGCTCAGTGAGCTTTTTGTGTGTCCTAGAAAAGTTCATGCTAATTTCATAGTCTAAACACTCAGTGGCCATTTTATTGGTCACACTTGTCAAATTCAAACCAACCATTCTGCCATAAACTCGACTTTATGATGCCTGTAACGCTCAGGTGTTGACATAAATGTTTTAATTAACTTCAGTGTCAGAATATTAGAAACACATCGATATTACGTGATCGAGTACGATAACGGATTTAATTCTAACGAAGTATGATTAAATTTAAACATTTCTGACAGCGTCAACAAAACGCTGAGTGTTATAAACTTCATAAGGAGGATTGCTGTCGCGGCGTTAGATTGTACATGTGTACCTAGTAAAGTGGCCACTGAGCTGAACTCAGTGCACTTTTTTTTTCTTCAGAATAATCGTCTAATATGTCATGAGCTCTAAGAAACGTACAACAAAAGTTTGTTAAGATCACAGGAAGAAAACTAAAATATTAATAATCACACTCGTTGCTTCTCTGTTGTTCGCTAAGATGCAGTTTGAAAATGTACATTTCTAAGCAGGTGAAGACGAACATCAAGTCATCACTGAGTCTTTTCACCTGCAGAGCTGCAACAATTGACGGATTAGTTGTGAAATCGTATATTAACTATTAACTATTTTAATGAAATTTGAATATTTTTTTAGGCAAAGAGGAACACCTCTATGACAATTAAATGATTATAGTTGGGTTGTGAAACACCGACTCCATTCCCTGAGATTTTGTAGACAAAACAACTCGAACAGTCGATTTAATCAAGACAATAATCAACAGATTTATCAACAATGAAAATAACGAATAGCTGCAGCTCTTCTCACCTGGCTTTTTTTTAATCTCCAGAACTGGTTTCAGCTCTTCACATTGTACAGTTTCGAGTAGCTGCAACTAACAATTACTTTCATCATCAGTTCATCTGGAAATTATTGTCTCTCTGCATCATTTCTCCCATAAAATGTCTTTGTAAAGGTCCATTATGTAGGATTTAGGATCTATTAGCAAAATGAAATATGTTATTCATAAATATGTTTTTCATTAGAATATAATAACCTGAAATTAATTATAATTATTGTGTT
Organism: Diplodus sargus; assembly: GCA_903131615.1. NCBI lineage: Eukaryota > Metazoa > Chordata > Actinopteri > Spariformes > Sparidae > Diplodus > Diplodus sargus. The sequence goes on along the minus strand of CAEMYA010000230.1, from coordinate 929,023 downwards.
TTGGTTACCTTTTTAAAATTAACTGTTTATATCTACAGAGTGAGCAGGTCGGCCATGTTTCTACTGTAGCCCAGAGAGGACGAACCAAGGTCCAGTTTCAACCTTTTTAAAAATGTCTGCTATAACTTCCAGCAGTCAAAGGAGATGTATCAGATTTATCTATTTATCGCCGAAAAATGACCAAAAAGATCTTTCTGTTATCATAAACAGTTTTCTGTCAACTCTAAATCAAAGACAGCACATCTAAAAAAAAAAAATACCTTTCTACTTTGGAGAAAACAGTCTGTCTTTATGCAGAGAACAGACTAGCGCTTGTATTATCACAAATTAATCATCAAAAGGACGTCTACTTTAATGCCTTTTTAATATCTGATTTTGGATTCCTGGTCCTTCATGGTCTTGCAGTATAGTTTCACACAGACGAAGCCTTCGGGTTTCGTCACTCGGACCAAACCAACGTGCCTGGTCGGGTCGGGGTGAGGGTGCAGGACTCTGGGGGTGTTTCGCTCTCTACTCTCACAGCCTTACAGCGTCGTGCTGATGGGCTCCGTACTGCTAACTGTGCTTAGTCACCAAACTGAAGCTGCTATAACAAAACACATTATTTAATAATTCATCAGATACATATAGGCTATATATTGATACAGAGAGATGAAGAGGATATGGTATTTTACTGCACTTAAAAAAAAGACGCACGTGTTTAAGGTTGAACAGTCGTGATGCTGAAGATGTTTGTTGTTTCCAGGCGAAGTTTGATCAGATATTCTTTCGTTTGGAGCGTTTTTAATTGGAAGATTGTCAGAACCGGTTGTCCCCTTCTGTGTTTGTTGTCACGTTGAAGCTGTTTCTTAACGTCGGACATTACCAGCATTTGATTTTACTTGAAGAAAATTTAGTCGTGGGCATGTTTAACATTGTTGGCTAGTGCTCTGCTTGTTTTTGACGGTCTGTATTTAGAGCCTTATTACAGGAAACCCTTGTCCCGCTCGTAACGCCACGTACAGTAAATCGACCTCTGGACATCAGATGCCTTTTTTCTCAAAAAAAATCAAAGCATTTTTAAGTCAGAATTGAGATATATTTATATGTAAAGATATTAATGTAATGCACACACCTTATTTTTTCTAACAAAGTCCTATTTGGAGCAGAAGCGTTGATAGCTGTAGTGAAATATGGCGTTTAATAATATTAATAATAATAATAATCGTAGTGGTCTGTGATAATTTTTTCCAAATTTGTTAATGCAATAGGTTTACTTGTGTGAAAAACTGCTTGGTGGAGATTGCCGGGGTTGTTTTTGTCATGTAAAAGTGATCCGATGAGCCGTCAGCCCTCCTCTGCAGCGACCTGTGAAGACCTCCCCTCTCTACTGTTATTTTAAATCATCTCAAAAAGCTCGTCAAAAGATGTGATGAGGTTAAGATATTTCTCATAGCATGTGCTGCAAACTGCAACAAAGATATTTTTTTAATTTTTTTTGCATATTTGACGATGAGCGGAGGAGGGTTGAGAGTTCGTCCTCCGTTAACAGACTGTGCCTTTCCTGATGGTGCTGAAAAAATAAATCAAAGAAATCTTAACTTTCAGAAAGGGCAGCGAGGCCCAAGTTGATAAGTATATATTGATACATGACAATACTGTAAGGTGTGAGTGTGTGTGTGTGTGTGTGTGTGTGTGTGTGTGTGTGTGTGTGTGTGTGTGTGTACATGTGTTGTGTGAGTGTGTGTGTGTGTGTGTGTGTGTGTGTGTGTGGATACCTCTGACATATGCCAAGAACACAAAATATGCAGAACTGATCCGTGTGGAGCTGACCGGACCAAAAGGCCTGTGGGGATCAGTTTAGTGGGCGGGCACTCGCAAGCACAACCCAAAAAACTAACATTTCTAAAGATTAGAAAAAAGAAGGGGAACACTCATGACTCTGTAGGTAACGAGTAGCTCGGTGTAGACTTTATGTAGCATTATTTATTTATCCTTACCTGTATAGGAACATGACGCCTCCCGTACTGCCTGTGAACACGTTATGTTCCTCTTTTAATTTATGTGTTCATTCTCGGATGAACGGCAATAATGAAGTTTCTGTGCAATCACTTCGTCTGGCCTCGCATTGTCATTATCACCACCTTTTTTTTTCTTTTATGATTTTCTTTTATCTTCTAATGTGAAATTTAGACGTTTACAGAATTTGGGATAGTTGTTCGGTTGAGTCGTTCCTCCACGAGTGCCCGTGTCTCATGTTAAGGGATTCCCCACGATAATAAATCTCTGAACCTCTGTGGTTGGCTGCATATCGTACTCAAAAAGAAAAATAATGTTTGGGTTTCACAGTATATTAATGTGCTTTTTTTTTGTTTTTGTTTTCTGCCTGATTATGAAATGGTGTCACTTTTTAGAATTAAAACTGTATGTCGAGACCTTTTTTTTTTTTTTGTCTTAACACTCATCTGATCCTGGTCCTAAGTTGAGCCTTTTTATTCGGTTGTCATATTTAATTTTTTGAATAAATACTCTATGTATGAAAACGTGTGTATGTGTTTGATGTTTGGACTTCAGGGTGTTAAATCATGTTGTCATCAGCACTTAGAAAATGGACCAGTTTACGAAGCACGCTCATCTTGTGGTTCATGATATTGATCGCTACATAATCAGAAGCTAATAATATGTAATGAGAAGTGATCAGCTTGTACACTATCGACCAGACCTATTCAACTGCTGGCTCTTTAAGAACCTAATTATGGCCCTTTGATACACATTCGGTAGTTCAGTCTGTTGCTAAACATAAAAATACTTTTCATTACATTAAAAGTTTTAACCCAGGCCGCAAACTGACAGCCTACCTCTTTTACTACGGGTTTCCTGTACTGTTTTGTAAATGTGTTTGTTTCAATTGTTCAAAACATTTCAAACTCAGACATATTTAATCTTTTCCGTAAGTGAATAAACGAGCTGTTCTCAGAGGAAAATAAGGACCACAGAACACTGCTAGACAGGTGGCAGGGTCCGCCACATATAAACAAAGTAGAACAGTATGAAAGTTTGTTTATTCAGTTTATTCACTTGTGAAAACAAAAAGAGTTTGTTTAGTTTGACTTGTTTTTTTTATGCTTTACAATGAAGATCTGAAGATTAAAATTTCTTTCCCCAAAACTACATGGTGCACCTTAAAGTATACTTTCCTACTAATATTACATAACTAGTAAACAAACAGTGGATGTAAACTTGCAGTGTACTTTCATAAACTAAAAAAGGGGCCAGAAGTATAAAAGCAGTACGTAGAAGTTCACTTACTTCACTGCATAGTTGCAGTATACAATAAAACTTGGACGTAAACTAGTTGTGCACTCAAAATTGACAAACCTACATTACAAAGTATTGAAGACACACAATTGGAAGTATGCCACGAGTACATCCTACATGACACTAGTGTACTTACCACATGATATTAGTGTACTTACTACATGATATTAGTGTACTTACTACATGATATTAGTGTACTTACCACATGATATTAGTGTACTTACCACATGATATTAGTGTACTTACTACATGATATTAGTGTACTTACCACATGATATTAGTGTACTTACCACATGATATTAGTGTACTTACCACATAATATTAGTGTACTTACCACATGATATTAGTGTACTTACTACATGATATAGTGTACTAACCACATGATATTAGTGTACTTACCACATGATATTAGTGTACTTACTACATGACATTAGTGTACTTACCACATGATATTAGAGTACTTACTACACAACATTAGTTTACTTACCACATGATATTAGTGTACTTACTACATGACATTAGTGTACTTACCACATGATATTAGAGTACTTACTACACGACATTAGTGTACTTACCACATGATATTAGAGTACTTACTACACGACATTAGTGTACTTACCACATGATATTAGTGTACTTACCACATGGTAGTGTACTTACTAGACGACATTAGTGTACTTACTACATGACATTAGTGTACTTACCACATGATATTAGTGTACTTACCACATGACATTAGTGTACTTACCACATGATATTAGTGTACTTACTACATGAAGTAGTCAGACTGCTGACTCCCTCTCCTGTAGCACTCATGGGACGTCATTATACAGACTACACAGCCAACAGTCGTGTTAGTAAAGTTGTCTCACTGAACGCTCACCAGTACCTGTAACTTCAACGTTGTACAGCAGCTCCTGTATATTATTATTATATATATTTCGATTTTCATCTTTTTAGTGACAGTGTCGGCGGCCATGTTGGTGTTGGTGTGTGGAGCGACACGATGTAGTTCACCGAGTGTTTTAACGCAAAACTAGACGATATTGAACTTTATTTACGACAAGCTGCGACTTTCTTGACTTTCAAAAAGATCTTTTGAATATACAAACACTGTGTGTGTAGTTCATGGAACAATTCAAACAGAATCAAAACATTGACTTCAGCTCTCGAGTTCGTAAATATACTTGAACTGTTCTTAAGTTTACTTGATGGAACTGACTTGAAGTCTACTTCTTTCTAGTAAGAGAAAGTGAGCCGCAACACTAATCAATTGGAAATACAGATTGTTGAAACTAAATTAATTATCCTAATTACATTTCAGAGTTACACAGAACTGTTTCATGATAATACGATTCTAATGAAAGCAAACAGGCCTCAGATTAAAAATGGGATTGAATGAAAAAAACATTCAGTCTTATTTGTTTCCTGCAAGAAAAAAATTAGTGAACAAGTAAATTAGATTCACTGAACATTTTCTATAAACTGCAGGTGCGGACACTAAACTAATAACTGATCAAAGAGCTCTGTGAGCCAGCAGGTCTGTCTGTCTGCCTGCCTGTCTGCCTGTCTCTCCGTCTGTCCGTATATACAACAGAACACTATAAAGGGATGTTATCTGTGTGTACATGCACTCCACCTGCATAGGAGCGCTGGGTTCATTATTATTGACAGGAAATGGCCAGAGGGCGGTTTATCAGTCACTTCCTGTTTGAAGTCCCTTCAGATCAGACACGCTTTATAACTGCGCCTCACTTACAGCCCTGTGTAATCTCTTGTTTGTGCACGTCCGGCTGTCCGAGCCTATAACTTCATATTAACTCGCCGGTGGACGGTCGGAGCTTCCTGATTATGCGGTCCAACATCTCCTGGGCTTTAATTGCTTTATCCCACCCTCATTAAACAGTGTCCCGTCACAGCAAAGGATATTTAACCTGCATCCTGTTCGCTGTATACACAAAGGTCACAGAGAGAGAGCAGGTCACGTCTGTTTCCATGGTGAGATCTCCGAGAACATCAAACTATTCATCTCATAAACAATGTGTGACTCACTATTTGAGGATTTCTGCTCCGACAGGCAGGAAATCACCAGCGTCATCTCGGGCCATTTCAAACTTTCCTTTAAAAGATCATTGTTTGTTGTCTGTGAAACGCAGAAGTCTACTGTAATGTTCCAGTCCTGTGGGTTTAGGTTGTGATTATCCCACGCCTGTTTTTCATGTTTTGTCTCTGTGGTTGTCTCCAAACACTTACAATGTTTTTTTTCCGACATCACCTTCCTTTTAGAAAATATCTCTGCACACATGTGAAACTAAATATGATTCCAAACTCTCAAACAAGCTTGCCAGGCTGGTAGGTGGCCGTAAAGTTAATAACAAGACATTAACATGTCAAGAACAAGAACATTGGGAGCTTAATCTGTTTGAATAAGATGGTCCAATGCTGTTGAAAACTGTAAAGTTGTCAAGCTCTAAGTAGAGATTGTTAAAAAACAAACAAACAATGAATCCAACAAAACGTAGACAAACTGGTAGTAAAATTTAAAGCTCTCCCCCTCTTTAATTTTCTCTTCTTGTCACCACATAGTGGTACGACAGTCCTGCAGTTTACCATTCACTGTTGCTCAGACTTTAATGCAAAATAAATGTAAAAGTACATCAAGAGGCAGTCGATCCGGTGTCCTTTAACTTCAGCTGGAGCCTTACAGACGCCAAACAACAGCAGACGCATTCACGGCGCCGTCATCACCTCTGGACGGACCACACATATTTATGCATTGAAGAAGAATATTAATGTGACAATTTTCTTGAGTCAAATAACTAAATGAATATGAACTTTAACTTGATACATGATTTAAAAATCTCTGAGTGATGTAAATGTAGATGTAGTTTCTGGGCTATCTTCATCAAAAGTGTCGGCGTGTAGTTTGTAAATAAAAGAATCTGCGGAGGCACGGCTGGGTGGAATGATAGAGCAATCTTTATTCAAACAGATCTGAAACCTGCGTCCAAACCAGTGTGGCCACATCCAATGCACAAATCTATGGAAAAGTTCTTCCCAATGCTCAGAAATCCTCCAGAGCCTTCGATCTTAGGAAATCTACCAGTTCCCACCTCCCTTTCTCCGCCTGTGTGGGCCTTTTTAAAATCCAGTCTCTCTGAAAGAGGAATAGCTCATCCTCTGTATATCACCTAACTCTGCTGATGAGAGATGTAGAGCTTACAGCCTAAAGTTGGCTGGATTGTCTCTTCATGCTATGGAAATGTAAACATTCAGTCAGCTTTGAACCTCATGGTATGAGAGATAAATTCAGTTTCAGTGCTCCCTGGGGCCCTCGTGCCCTAGCTAACCTTTAACCCACACACACAGAGCTTATTAATGGCTCCTGGACATGTAAACACCACGCCGGCCACATTTCTGACCTCACCATAAGGAAAAACAAACTGTCGCAGTTAAATCTTAACTCGGAATGTGTAACTGTGCAGACACTTCATAGACAAGGCTGAAGAGGGTTCCCGTCCCACAGGCAGACGGTCCTCACTGTGTATTTCTTCTTTGTACCTTTACAAGGATTTCTTTCTTTCCGAAGGATTTTGCAGAAATGCTGTTGAACTTCCAGACACCAGAACAGCATTCACTTGCCTCTCTATCGAGTGTAAATCCCACTGTGAGGTCACCCGTTGGTTTGTGGGGCACCGTTTTGAAACCTCTGCATTACATACATCTTGGTTTTTTTTAAAGCCAGAACTGATGAGAGTTTGGAGCTGGGGAGGATTTTCTGAGAGCTAGTCAATCACAAAGTAGCCAAAGCGTACCCTGCTTTATCTTCTATTTTATTCCAACCGGGAACATAATTTACTAAATGAACATCACGCTGCGATTGAGATCATCAATTGTTTACTGAGGCAATAAATCAAGTGGGAAGTAGGGGTCATTTTCTCATAAGCTTACATGCAAATAAACTGCCTTTTAAAACCAGTACTGTCTCCCTCTGTTGGCCATCAGAAAACGTGCAGGTTTAAGGCACTTCAACACTGGCTTCGCTTTTCATATTTTGGACAACGATCTGTGTGCATAACAATAATGACTTCCCTAATCAGAGGTCGAGTGGACTGTTTGCTGTTCTGCAGCCTCAACTCAGACGTCGGAGTTTCCCACTGAAGCATATTGAACCTGCGCTGAGTCACTTAGATCAATACGCTGTAATTGCTTCTACAACACGGCACACTTAAGCTGTGCTTTGTTTTGTCTTTTTGGTTGCTCTTTATTTAACTTGGAATGATCCTCCAGCAGAATCAGCAGATAAATAACTGACAATAAGCATCACGAAGGGTACCGCCACACTCTAACTCATGAAAAACACATTCAAGTCAACAACTTCTCCAGAGCGTTTCATGGACGGGGAGCTTCCTCGTATGTCTGAGCCCTGGAGCGTCTCTGCTGGGGGCTGTGAGGAGCCTCTCCACACCTCAGGAGGTGCAGCTTCGCCCTGAGGTTCCTGCAGCAGTGGTCCAACATGCTTCTGACGGCCGCTGAGGAGAAGTAGAAGATGAATGGATCCAGGCAGGCGTTGAAGGTGCTGGAGAGCAGTGCCACGTTCCTCCACTCCTCGCTCTCCTGGCGAATAAACCCCACCACATGGGAGGCGTTGTAGGGCCCAAAACAGACGGCGAATACTATCAGCGTGCCGAGGGCCAGACCGATGGCGCGCAGCCTCCGTCGCCTGCCGATGTTTGGAAGACGGGACAGGATGAGGATGAAGTTGACGTAGCAGAAGCTGCAGATCAGGAAGGGGATGCAGAAGAGAACAATGAAGAGCTCCAGCCGGACTTTCACCAGGATCTGCAGCTCGTCCTCGCTGAAATCCAGGTAGCAGGTAGGCGGAGTGGCAGGGCTGTTGGTGGTGCTGCCATTGTTGTTGTCAGCCCATTCACCTTTGCTCCACTGGGCGTAGGGGATGATGTAGACGAAGCTGAGGTTCAGAGCGGAAACCAACCAGAACGTGATGCAGGATATCACGGCGTAGCGAGGTCTGCGATGCAGGGAATACCTGAGCGGGAAGGCGACGCCCAGGTAGCGCTCCACGCTCACAGCAGTGAGGAGCAAGGTGCTGTTGTAGATGGTGAAGTAGAAGATAAAACCAGTGAAGGGACACAGCAGGAAGGGCAGCAGCCAGTCCATGCCATCATAGGCCTCCTTCATTTTAAACGGCAGGAAGGCGAGGAAGACGAGGTCAGAGACGGTGAGGTTGAGGAGGAGGATGTCTATCGGGGTGGCCTTGCGACGCACCTTGCGGCAGAAGGTGCAGAACGCCAGGATGTTGGCGGGGACGCCCATCAGGAAGGTGACGATGTAGACGGCAAGCAACAGGTGGCTGTAGAACATGGCGGCTGCTGACACCAGGGACAAACTCTCAGACACTGGACACAAGAAAACAGATATATGGTTTTAAAAAAGCAAAACTGAGCAGTTAAGATTTGAAACAGACATCATCTGTCTGACTGTGAGGATGAATAAAGATCGAAGGGATTTCTAATGTTTTGTCACATTTCCAGCCAGGCGAGCAGTGAGACAGAGAGCAACATTCACACTGAAATACTCTGGAAAGACTGTCACTTCAAAAATAAACCAGGATTTTGACTCGGATGAACTGGGAAACGAGACCACGTTACGGCCATCCTGGCTTCCTGCTTATCTGGTGCTTTAAGATGGAGCTTTAAGCTTTTATTGATCCGCTCTTAAATAATTTATCAGATCGTTTATTGCCTTACTGCTCGCTGATATCCTCCTCATTGTTCCAAGGTGTAGTTTGACACATGTATGTGTTGTAAAAAGGCAGAAACATTTCCCGACAGCTGGGCACCGAAAGGTTTTAGTGTATGTTACTCAGATAGGAGTGATCGTAGATGTGTTGGGGACTTTTTTCAGCTGTTGATTTATTGCTTTAGTGACTAATAGGACACGTTTGTGGGACTGATAGAATAAACTACAAAAGCTGTTCACCATTATAAATATACACAGTCTAAGGATGTGGCTCATTCACTTGTTTTGAACCATTTTGGGACGACAGCAGAAGTCTGTGAGACATGCAGGGAGGAAAATGCAGTTTGAGGCTTCATATACATCGACTGAACTGGATAGTGTTGCCAGTTTTAAGGTAAACCGTTGTATTTCAAACAGACAGTCATCATACAGTTTGGCCCTCATTTGCTTAGCTGGGGTAACTCTGCTGTATCAGTGATTTAATATTAAATATACGTTACAAGTTTATCAAAAAAAAAAAACAGTTTGAAAACTATTTTCATTCCTTTAAAGGTCATTGCAACTGGTTATAATAGTGTAATATCGTATACTGTGATATTTTCTAAGATCACAGCAATATAAACCTTTGCTAGGATCAGTTCACTGCTAACGGACTCATTTGCAACGATCTCCTCAGTGTTACCTGCACTTACACTTTCCGAACAACCTGAAGTGTTTTATGCACTTCACTCACACACTTTCTACTTCTACTCCGGCATTCAGAGGCAAATGTTGTACACGGGTACCACTAAATCTGTTTGGTAACTTGAGATACTTTGCAGATTCAGATGAATAATACAAAATATAATCAACAAATGTATCATGGCTTAATATTATGCATAAGATAAACTGATTCCCAGGGTGAAATTAGCAAGTTACCCGGCAGAGAACAGTTAAAAGAACAGCTCCAGCTCTGCACTGTAGGTACTTCTGTTTACTTTTTGTATTGTAGGTATATTTTGATGCTTGTGCACTTGAATGAAATACTTTTCCTGTTCTTAGAGAATTTCTACACTGTCGTTGTTTCCCTGTTAATGAACAAAAGTATTCAGTATTTTTTCCACCACTAGAAACATTACATACAGTCAATAAATCCCAGCCATGGTGCTGGAAAGAAATAAAATCCGTGACAAACTCACCTCAGTAGATCTCGTCCGACCCGGCTCTCCATCACTGTGCGTCTGTCCTCCGTGATGCTGAAGCGCTCTGGCAGCATGCTTCGCCTCCCGGCAGCAGACTGTTTGATCAGATCAGAAGACTGCACTTAATAACACGTCCCACTGAATAACTGCTATCTCGCTCTCAATAGAGGAAATTTAATAAGCCTCTGGAAGCAAATCTTTGCTGTCCCCTCTGTCCAAACATCATCTCCCAGCAACCACTCAGAAACGCGCCGTGATGCAACAACTTTCGCGTGAAAGGTCTCAGCGAGGACAATGTGAAGGGCAGATGCTGCGTCAGTTAAAGATCATAAAAGAGGCAGATTGACTCCGTCTGCTGTGCCCACCAGAGGGCAGAGCGCTCAGGTGCTCTCTCCAGGTTCCCTTTGAATAATTGCTACGTTTATTTTGTTTTCACAAGTTTAAAGAATTATGAAGTGACTATAAAGAGGAAGTGACGCCTTCCTTTGTTGGTTTTATTTACAGATGAGCTTGAGATAAACTCGTGCCACCGTCATCACGCCTGAGGTTTTGTCTTTTATTATAGATTCAACATGATAAATATCTGTAGCTAAAAACACGTAATTTAGTGATGTGGGTCAAATAAAGATAACAGTGTGTGAAAATACAGTTCTAGATAATCAAGGAAGCGTTAAAAGTGCTTAACTGATCAAGAAAAACTTGTCTTAAAAACTATTTAATGACAAATCAAACCAAACAGCACAAATAAAATATATTTCACTGAATCCAATTCATGCCTCTTTTGCAGATTTTGGCAATTGTTGAATAAAGTTTCAGATTTTTGTTCAGACATTTTGATAATTCAATGTATAAACCAATTATAGGCTACAATTCAGAGGGTCTACAACTTAATATAACAAAGGAGACAAAATAATACAAATAATGTAAAATAATCATGATTAAAGCAAAATAAATCAACAAATACATACGCGATAATAAGTTGTAAGTTTGGGCAATTAACACAAACACTGATACATAAAGAATAATTTAAATTAGCTGACTTACCTGTGATCTGTTAGCACTGCTGACATGACTTCCAGTTGGTCTCAGGCTCAGTCACAGACGGTTCAGTCTGCAGCTGGTGGATCAGTTCAGCTCCACTGTGGTCAGTCAGTCAGTCAGTCAGTCAGTCAGTCAGTTGGCATCGCACCACCTCCCACCAGCCCTGTTTTTATATACCGTCTATCTGCTCCACAGCAAACCTGGGAGCACTCTGCAACGGGTGCAGGTTGAACATTAGAGACACATAAAGACTACACACATATTTACAAAGTGGTTCATGTGCAAAGTGTGTAAATACAGAAGCCCAATACTCATTCAGTGGGTTTATCGTCCAAACACGAGGAGAGCAACGTGGTTTATTCTCAAAATTTGATCCAATTAAAGTTTTTGTTTGATTTTTACTCTGCATTTTTCATTTTTTATTTGTATTTCTGTTACTGTTTAGCAAACTGATCCAACAAATCCATTTGTTTTGTTAGTAAAATCTGAATCTGAAAAGTTACCTATAACCTGTTAAATAAACGCAGTGGAATAAAAGTACAACATTTGCCTCTGAAGTGTAGTGAAGTATAAAATCCCCCAATATATTCGATATACTCAAGCAAAACTTAAGTGACGTACTTGAGTTAATGTACTAAACTTTCCACCCGTGCACCTTTTAATATTCTTTATCAGTGATGCAAAAATGCTAATATTCTTTTGTATTGACAGATTTACGTTATGATGTCTTTAATGCATCACTTCCTGATTTTTCTCTGTTTTAAATGACATGTCAGCATAAACGTCTTGCCTTTTCTGTATTTTTTGTCCCATTGAGTGTTTTTTTGTGTGAAAATATTGAACTCAGTCAGTCAGTCGGTCAGTCATATGGGAATCTGGGAATCCGGAGCGTGAATGGGGCCGGGTGAGATGATACTCACCTGATATGAATGTTCAGCCCAATTGGAAATGCTAAACACCTACGTTGCATCACTATGAGGGCAATCTGCAGCCTTCAAGACATTTGAATGTGATTGTTGACAGTTTGGTTCAGTTAAATGACTACTTTAATTATACAGAAGCGTATTGAAGCCAAAAGAATGCCTGTGGGATGGATTAACAAGGCCTCTGATATTCAGCCGCGGTTCATCTTCGGTACTTCAGTGTGTGTCGACAGGAGTGGACATCATTTTACGCCCTCTGGCAGCCATGTGGTGATTAATCATTCAGCGACTGTGACGCATAAAACTGATAAGCTCACCAGTAAAGATTTAGATCTTTCATTCAACCTGAAAAATTGGCTTTTTTATAGCTGAGTCAGGCATAGGAAAAATAAACACTGTATCTCAATATAATTGGATTCTGGAACTGGCAAAAATACCAAACATTTTTCATTTCAGTCACCCCTTGAAATAATGAAAGAATCCTGCATATTGAATATTTTGTGGATTTTTTGTGCAAAAACCTTTTAATTTTTAATTTGTCTTATAGTTTATTTAGAGTATTTACTTATTTATATTATTCAAGACTGATAATTCATGAGAAAACAATTTAAATTGTTGATGCTGTTGACATTTTGTAAAAAAAAATCATGGGCGCAAACATTCAATCATTATGTTCATCTTTACTGGAACGTTTCACACTGTTTTTCCCCCCAAAACTCTCTTTTTTATTTCTGGTTTCATGACTTCATCTTCCAGCTGAATGCAGGTGTATGTCATATTCACCAGTACAACTACAAATCTTCATTAAATGTATTTTAATATTTGTTTTTTCATCCTTTAAAGAAAAGAGAATACACAATGCACTTGTAAACATCACATTTTATTTTGAGGGACATTTTAGAACATTTTTCTAGCAAACAGACTAAACTGAGAAAAGTGATTAACATGTTCAGCAACCAATCAATTAATACACAATCATGATATTAAAATGGATAATGAATCTCAAACTTACAGATGAGAAAGCTTTATTCCTCAGTACTTTTAGCATGTGTGCAATAAATAAAACATTCGTTCCATTTCACTGAGCCTAGACAACTTTTTTATTAGCTGAAAGTCAAAATATTTGCTGTTGGAAATATCTGCTCACAGGTCCACTGGATTAAAAACACTTTTCAGAAGAGAACATGACACATTTGAAGTGATTCCCTTGTTACAGCTTTAAAGGGAAGCCAACAGACACCAGATGGAGCCATTTACAACCGATGACGCTCACAACTCACTGTTTCCAGCGAGAATTAACGAGTCTACATGTCAAATTTATCCTTTTTCTTTAGAAACATTTGATCTGAAGAAAACAAAGAAGTTGTAAGCTGATGATACAGTGTGATGTAGCTTTGGTGAAGCCATTCTGACACAGAGACATTAAAAAGATTGATTGATGGTTTGTCTGTTAGCTGTAGGTAAACTGAATCTGATAACAGGGCTGGTGCTATAGACTTTCTGGGGCATACAAACAGCTTCAACCAGTCTGTCCATGAATGATTTATCCTCTTTCTCAGGCATGCAACCCAAGTAATTTGGTCCAAGTCTCAAGCACATCAAATGTATTTTTTTGTCAGACAGACCTTAGTTAAGGCAACTCAATCCCAAGTCTTTTTCTCATGACATGTAGTGAGTCATTTAACCAGTCACTTGAGTTGACTCGAGTCCACATCTCTGCTATTTCTCCTTTTGGATTTGTCACGATTACTTGAAGTTTCCACCTCCTGTGACCTCCCCCCTAACTTACTTTTATCACCTCTGCCCCTGCCTGGCTCTTCTCAGATCGTGAAGGCGGTGCCTTGACATTTGCAACACCATTAGCGCTACTAATTCGATGCCGAAGTCCCTCAATTTGGCTGAACTGGCTCTGTCTTCCGCAGATTCTGCCCATGATTCCCCTCGACACGGCTGGCGACAGCATCAGCATGACGACAGGCTCCAAGAAAACGTTACAGACGCTCGTCAGCATGGCGTACGTCCTCCACTCAACACTCTTCCCCAGCACAAACCCAACAATGTGCGAGGCGTTGTAGGGTGCGTAGCACACCACAAACACAGCCAGCGTGGCGAGCGCAACAGTCAGGACTCTTCTTTTTCCCACTGGGCGCAAATTTGAGTGCCACACCAGGGTGACGCAGCGTAGTGTGCAGACGGACGTTACGATAAGCGGTAAAATAAACAACATGACGGCCATCTCCAGGCGTAGAGGCAGCAGAACCTGCAGCTGGGAGGCGTTGAACTGGTTGAAGCAGACTAAGTAGTTGCCGTTAGTGGAGACAAAGTTACCTCCTCCTTCAGCCACCATTGCAAAACCGAGATGGAGGAACACCAAGACCCACAAGGCAGCACTGACGAAGCAGGAGAGTCGAGCGCAGCGGTACCTCTTGTAGATGATTGGGAATGCGATGCTGAGGTAGCGCCCCACTGTCACAGCTGTGATGAAGAGACAGCTGCCGTACAGTGAGGAGAAGAGGAAGAAGCTGTAGACGAGGCAGATGGGTGCTGGCAGCCTCCAGCCCTTAAGCAAAGTCTCCATCACTTTGACGGGCAGCCAGACCACAAGCATCAGGTTGGACACGCACAGGTTGAGGGCGTAGACCACGTTGGGTGTGGCGCCATGCTTGCGCGCCTTGCGCACATACACAAACAGGACAAGCAGGTTGGCGGGAAGGCCAAGCAGAAAGGTGAAGGTGTAGATGAAGAGAGCAAACCAATCTTCGTAAGCCAGAGCCATCTCTTTAGTTTAGGATGGGAGTCCAAGAAGTAGGTAGTGCTGCCTCCAGTTTACCATGACAAGGACGAATCTTTACGCAAACCCAATCTGACAGGAAAGGACTTATTCGACAAGCAGTTTTGGTGGATTATCCTCCTCGAATCCTCTTTATTTGCGGCAGTAATATCCGTTTCCAAGCTGGTAAAAGAGCTGCTGTGGTGCGAGGTATCTCCCTTTGTCACGTTCGCACTCAGCTCTGAGACGAGTGACAGCAAAAAAAAAAAAAAAAAAAAAAAAAAAAAAAAAAAAAAAAAGAGGCGGTGGCCACAAATGTGCTGATGTATGTGGGCACGAAGGGGGCGAGGTGCACACGGCATCATGACAGATAAGGAGATGCATCCGCTCATGCAGAAGCAGGGGGGCATTTAGCAGGCACCAGGCTGCCTTAATTGCCCTCTTGGTGGAGGGCTACAGACAGGTAGCATCTGGGCTCTTAAGTGAAATGATTCAGAATAATTCAGCGTGTCAGGAAGCACATGGCCCTCCGCTCAAAGCTGAGGCTGTCTAAATGAACTGGAGGGCTGGGCTGTAAAGTCATAAATGTGCTGAAGTTGATGGCTGATGCGAGGACGGGGTGGGTTGGTCTTGTTTGTGGCACTTCTCATAGTTTTATGGCGGAGAATCAGTTATTCAGCGTGTGTGTATGTGTGGAGAGGAGAGTGGGCGTGCCATTGCAAACGGCTTTAAGTGAAGAAAATGGAGCAGAAAATCACTGCGGCTTGTTGCAGAGGCATTTTATTGGAGCAGAATGATGGATACCAAGTATTGTTTTCCAAGACACGACCTGCAGCAGGTCAAAACATGGCTGCTATCTGTTTGATTAGTCTATTGATCCACTGCTCAAAAAAAATGCGTGTGTGGAGGTACTACTCTGATATCCTGAAATGAATGTTTGTTAAGTATTGACTGTATATTTACCTCCTTTATTAGTTGAAGTGAAACCGACAGCCATCATTGACCTCGTATTTTTTCTGTTTTGTTTTCAGCAGCCTCAAGAGATGGCAGTGGGTACTTCCCACATTAAGGCCAACTGACTGTAGCTTTTAACAACACAGGTTTAATGCTTTCAATAATTGGTTAAGCTAATATAGTCATTGGATTTTTTAGCCACTTGGGGGCAGCAGAAACAAGTTGTAAACGCCTGAATAAAAATCCAATTTTCACTTTCTTTTTGCTCTGGTTTTGGTCTCCGCCATCTTCTAAGGGAAAAATATCTCACTCTTTAGCTGCTTAAAGCTCCACTGTGTTCACCAACTAGTCACTAACTGTGTCTGTGCTCCATTAGGGACAAAGCAGTTGGTGTATTGAGGTTTTTAAAACTTCTTCTCTGATATCACCTGCCCGCAACAAAAATCCACACTATTGCCAGTTTTCCATCACATCTGCCGTCCTGGCTCTACTCAGTTTGACTTTGACGGCAGGGATTTGCGTTTTCACCACAACTGGGCTACTAATGATGCGCTTGACCCGATTCCCACAGTGCTGTTGAAGAATCCCTGCTTTTATCTAGTCATTTAAAACCTTTTATAATGAAGCAGCATTACAGGAAACACTGTGTTTTCACCGGCAGTAACAAAACATGACTCCCAGAACAGTTGAACGTGAACATGACAAACAAAGTTAGAAGCCGCCGGCACACTGAGAGCTAAACAGACTTTAAAAAATGTTTTTTCTCTCAGGTTTCCTGCACAGACATGAGTTGAATATCAATTTACAACACACACTTGGTTGAGAGGGGAGGCTGCTGCTTGTCAGTAGTTACTGGACGCATTCGCAACTAAATAAAACTGGTGATGGAAAAACAAATCAGAGCGTCTCGGCTCATTCCCAAAAAATAACGACTTTACTGCAGCTGTTGTTACACATGATAACCAGATTATTCTAAACAGAAAACGTACCGGGTTTTTTTTGACACGGAGGAGAAGTGGACCAAATATTTCTTAAAAAACAAATCTTTCTCTCCAGTCTACATCCTGCAGCAACTCAAACAAACACATCTATTTGAAGACTTTATAACTGAGGCAGGTGAGAGAGTTATGGGGGTTTATTGTCTGAGGGATCATGTTTAGTGCCTGTTTACCAGATTTTTTATCTAAACCGCATATACTGTATGAGTCAAAGTTCACATCATTATCACCGTCTTCGTAGTCCAAACAGCATCAGTAAGTCAAACAATATGACGAGGCCAAACAAAGCCGTTAAAGCTAATGGCCGATAGATATAATGACCTCACCAGAGATGAACGTGAGCACCTGTGAACTGTTTTTAAATTCTTAAAGAAGCAACCTTAAATGAATAAATACACCCACAGGCCACTAATACTGTCATGACTGAATGTTTAATTGAGACTACAGGAACATGAACACTATTTGGATGTTTCTTTAAGTTAACCACACTGTAGGTAAAGTAATTTAACACAACACAAATGAAAGCAAATCAACAACACAAAAGACGTTCTCGACAGGTCAGGCGACTAATTTTGCAAGAGACTGAGAATAAACAGGAAGGGATTTTTGTTCCTTGAGCACTAATGGGGATGATTAATCTAAGACTTCAGAAGTGACTGGACATAGCATGTTGATGGCCGCAGAAGTTAAAGCTAAAAACTATGAATCTGAATGTATTTGAGTTATATCCCTTCCCTTCATCGTTCACGTCGTCATCTTACTGAGCCAGCAGCTGCAGGTTGCTCCTCCCGCTGGAGTTTGTGAGTGGAACCAGCAGCACCGGGATTTTATCAGTGCAGGAGGTGGATGTGAGGCGAGCACGAGTGTTCATGCTCCGTTGCTCCAGAGACAGAGCTTCCTGTTTTCTGCTAAGATCATGCAGCATGCGTGAGTGATGGAGCTTCATCTTCTGCAGAGAGTGCCTGAGTGAGGGATGAAAGTTTTAGAATGATTTCGTTCCTTTTACTTGGTAATTAAAGGTTAGTTCAGGTATTTTAAAAACCTGGACCAAATATGAACAGGCTGCTATGGCTGCAACGAAGGGGGCAACTAAGCTTAAGTAATGTTACACCCACTTAAATGTCTTATTTGTGCCTCTAACACGCCCATTCTGTGTCTGACAGCATATTGGAAACGATTTTACAGAGATAGAGCATTTTTAATACCGTAAGATCCATTTTGTTTAACAATAAAGAATTGTTATACTGCTCTACTCAAAGAAACCAGACTCTTCAGAAAAACAAACAGGAATTTTACCTTTCAGGTCATTTAAAAATGCTTTATTTGACAAAACAAAACAAAACTCACCAAAGTGATCTTGGTTTGTTTGTCTCTATTCCAACAATCACCAACTCTGGTTTGTTCAAAAATAAAACCTTAAATGATTTGAAAACGTCAGGACAGAAGCTAGACGGAGGGCTGACACCAAAACTGGCAGCTGTGAAACCAACGTGAGCAGAATCTTTTCACATCTATCTGAGTAAATTAAGGATTTATTTTGAACATATCTGCTGGGGCTATTCCAAAAGTCTATGAACCAGTCAATATCTAAACACAAGGCCTTGGTTCTGCAGCTTCCTATTCATTTAATTTTCTGGGTTAAAATATCACAACATACTAGAGTGACAGGTTCCCTAAATGTGAATGTTTTCTATTTGTTTAAACAGAGATAGAGATATATTTTGAAAAACTGAATGTTACTCTTTTAATGAAATGATTGACTTCCCTGTAAGTGCTTCTCTATAATATACTTTTTTTAGCTGAGGAATGAGTAAATAAGATAATGGATAATCTATCAGCTCCACTTGGTGATCATAGTAATAAACTTCTGACTCACTTCGCCTCAGAAAGCTTCTGTTTCAGAGCTGTGTTGGTGGCCTCCAGCTGATGGATTTCATTGACGAGGCCGTGCTGCACCTGGAAACAAACAGGAAGGAAAAGATCAATCAGGATGAGGCTTCTAACATAAACATTAAAGTCACGAGATAACTGAGATGACCTAACAACTGCAGTTAATTCTTCTGCTACTGCTAATACTCTAAATTAATTTAAACCTCGTCTCTGCACAGGTCCATGCCAGGTCTGTTGGTCCTGTTCTCCAGTCGGGTGTGAGCCAGTTTCAGTGAGGCCGTTTTCGCCCGCAGATCTGCATCCAGCCCCTGGATGTCGCTCTCCATTTCTGCCATTTCATCTTCAGTCTACAGGCAGATATACAGACAGTCAGGATCAGTCGTCCTCTGAGGATGGCTTTAAACATTGAAAACTCTTAAACATGAAACCTGCAGTTAAAAAGTTAAATACCTGATATGATAAGCTATCAGAAATCTTACATTTTTTATCTGCCACTCCAGCTCGTCGCGGGCCATCTCTTCATGGTGATTACGTTTACGAAGTGCAAACTCTGCAGCCCTTCGCTGAGCGTCCAACTCATTCTGAAGCTAAGAAATACAGAACAGGAAGGGTTCATTGCACATGTGCCCTATAATACATAATTCATTTAGGAAACCCTAAATGGGACACATGAATTAAAATATCCTTTAAGATTCTCTGCTTTGATATTTGTGTGTCATTCAGTCCTGAACACAATGACTGTCTAAATATTTTCTACTGAAGGAGTTAGGTTGTCATATTGTTTGGATTTGTAATAAAGGACCCTATAAACACAAATCTAGCGTATCTGTGACTTATGTGCCATATATTTCCACTACAAATACTGCACATGCAGGTGTAGTTGCATCATACACACACCTGGGCTCTGGTGAGACTCATCTCCTCCCTTATTTGATAAGACACCTGCATGGCCTCCTGCGCATTAGCCATGTTATACTGGCTGAACTGGACCCACTCCTGGGGGGTGGAAGAGCTACAACAAAGGAAACATTATTTTACAGATTCTGTTTAATGGATTATAATAGTATATATGATGCAAAATTGTTTAAATGATTTTAATTTTAAAAACCCTGAAGGTATGCGAGTTGGGTTGGTCTTCAGGGAGATCTGAGGTGACTTTATTGTAAGTGACAGGCAGGACATATCAATGTCCAGGGCGTCCATCTTGTTCTGGAGGTCAGCGGTCAGCTGTTGCCGAGCCTCCTGCAAAACACTAGGAGCGAGAAGAAAGAAAGGTCAGGAGAGAAAAGGCGAAAAAAAGTACTTCAATATCTCATCATCATGCCCCTTACCACAGCTGCTCAAATGACTTGTCAATGTGCTGCTGCAGGACTTGCTGCACTTTTTCAATCAGCTCCACTTCCCTTTTCAGCTGCTCGTCTACGGGGTCAACGACAAGCTCGTACCCTCGCCGTCCATCCCTCAGTGTCAGGCATTCACTGCTGACCTCCAGGGGAACGGCAGTCGCAGCCAGTGCCTGCTCGGTTTGCTCCTTAGACTGTCACAACACACAAAATGGACACACAAGTGTAAGGTACACATGGGTCTGACACTTGAATGAGACAAGCTTTCAGTGGTTTCAGAGATGTTTGGACAAATCACCAGGGTCAGAGACTCCATCTCTTGATCCACTTTCTGTGCGCAGGCTTCTAACGCCTCTTTACACCTGGCAACATCCCAGGCCCTGTCACGCAACCTGCGAGAGGTGTCGCTCTCATCCCAGATAGTCTAGAGAAAAACAGCAAGAAAATGACTCAGGTTGGTTGATAAAATGTGGATGTTTAAAGAAATGTGAAGACCATTCATGGTGTTACATAAATTACGTCATCATGTAGATCACTAGTTCTCAACCTGGAGTGGAACTACATTGAATGGATAGATTTATGCAGCAAACGTGTTTGCTGAGGCTATTACACTGACCTTTATTTCACTAAAATGCTTTCTGATAATGTTTTATCAGTTGCTTCCCCTATCAGTGTTAATGATTGACAAAAGAGTATGTCTGGTTAGCATTCTGGGAGGCATCCACACAAACAGGAACCCACCTGACAGTTGGTCTCGTTGCGTAGTGACCTCCCCTCCTGCCGAACAACATTAGAAACATGTCTCTCATGTTGTGCCGTCTCAGACAGCTGGTGGTTGTTGCTGTACCACTCTGACACACTGTGGCGCAGGCCAGGCTTTGCAGGAAGTGCAGACATCCTACTGCTACAGAAACATGCAAACATCACAATGACTGAGTTTGCCAAGTATGGTTAAATGTGCAATATTTGTTTTGGTGGCAATTTCACAGAAGCATATTTATAGCCATAAGCTTCACAGTAAACACAGATGGACATGGTACGGGTCCAACAGAGCTAATTTGACATGAAGCAGCGAGAGTTATTGGGAATTTGCATCAACGGCCAAAACACATTTAACAGACACGTTTAAAAAAAAAAAAAATAGGAGTTTTTAATATGTTTACAAAATAACAAGGCTACTTATTATTTATTTCAAAAACATTTGATCCTTGACAGTATATATTTGATCATCATTTCCTCTGCACAGTCTGAATGACCCAGAAAACAACCAAAGCAGTTTTGGTGTACAACAAAATGTTATATTTAGTTAAGACCTATAATTTAATTGAGGATTTGTGACATCTTATACTTGTACTTGAGTAAAAGTAAATATGTTATTAAGAATTAAAAGAAATAGAAATAAAAGTATATCATACATATATTTATATGCATGTATTACTCCAACATATAGCATTTTTCTGATTTTGGAATAAATGTTTTTTATATGTGATTGCTGATCAAATAAATACATTTAAAAATGTGCTAACTTTGTCCTGATATAGCATGTAATCGGTAAAGTAACTAGTAACTAAAGTTATCAAATACACGCAGTGGAGTATAAAGTACACTATTTGACTCCGAAATGTAGTGGAGTGGAAGTAAGTTACAGAAAATGGAAAGTACCTGAAAATTGTACCAAAATACAGTACTTGAGTGGATGTACTTCCAAAGTTGCAATCCAAAAAATGCACTTATTGCTATAGTGACATAACTTAAAGCTACCAAACTGTGCATTAAATAAGCTAGTTATAATTAGCATCAACTGGACCCTCAGTAACACTAACAATAACTGAATACTGTATGAAAATAACGTTTTTTAAAGAGTTGTGTTACCAGTGCATTTAAGTTTGAATGCACCTAGCTTAAGCAAATTAGCTAACTTTGACGTTAGCTAGCTCAGCCGTGAAGGTGACAGTCCCAGGGAGATGGAACTCGACGAGAGATATTATTATGACAGACGACGAGAATCATATTGAGGCAACTGGGAAGAGAAGATTACCTGAACCAGCGAATTCTAGGGGACACTCTTCAAAAAAAATCCAGATAAATGACAAGTTAAAGGCTTCACCCAATCACAAATCGGAAAAACTGTTTTCATTTAACAGTTCATTTGAGTTCCATGGTCGCCATAGCAGTGTAACTAAGGTTAACGTTACTCCAAAAACACGAAGCTTGTCATGTAAGTTATTTCTGTTGATAAATAACCGTTAAACACCGCGAGGAGTTTAAATGTCACGTTAACGTTTTTCTTCTCGTGCAATTTTACTCACCGGAGTTCTAGAACGTTCACACAGCCGGCGCGTGCTGGCTTCACCGAACCGGGTTACCTGGCAACAGCTACTCGACTGGTCTCCAAGCAACGGCCGACACAACTGAAATTCTTCAATAATTAAAATACTGCTAACGCGGTCAGGACATGTGATATTTACATGTAGTTCACTTCAGGAAAAGTGTTGACACAATTATAATATTATGTATATTCAACCAAAAATCCCTGTTTTCATTCTTTAAGGTGTCACTGTTACTGATAGAAGTAATAATAATAAGAAACCATAACTATGAGAAGCCGTTTAGGCCAAAAACACTTACTTAACCGGCACATACATATATATACTGTTACTGAGAACTTGCACATACATGCATACTCTTAATTGTGTGTATGCCTGTGAGAATGTATATGTGCGAGTTAGGTATGTATATATGCAAAAGTATTTGTGTATTTATAGATAAATGTAAGTAAAAGTGAGTATGTGTATACCCTGAAATTGTGATATTTTCTGAGACAGTTATTTTACGGTAAAAAGTTTCATACTGTTGCAATTGTAAATGCAAATCGTAAATGTACTAAGTTACATTCCACCGCTGAGCTAAAGTGTTCAGTGGTGTAAAACTGACAAACACATCCTTCCCACTCAAAAACAAAGGTGAGCAGAAACCTCCCAGAAAAATCTCACTTGACCTCGAAGGTATCATCCTCGCTGCTAACAGGCTACTTAAAAACACACACCTGCGATAAACACCACTCCGGTATAAACACTTCAGTTTTATTGTAGTCAGATTTAGTCATGCCAGTGGTTATATTTCCATGCTGTGGTGACAAAAGCTGGTTAGTTACAACTATCATCACTCGCATCCAAACTACCCTCGTCAGCACATTTTCCTGGCCACGGTCGTCTTCTGGTCTTTTTGTCAGCAGCAACGGTTCCCAAAGTTTTTAAAAGAATTAGGGAATATTGCGAGAGAAAAAAAAAAAAGAAGCCACCTGGGGTGTCCACTAAAAATGCAGCAGGACTAGTGGGCCAAACAGAGGCCGAGACCTCTCATGACTGAACCTCTATTTCAGTGCATTACACCAGTGACCTATTTAGCAGATATACAAACAAACCATATTTTAATGCCCGTTAAAAATGACTCACACGTCGAAAATCATCTCCATACTTTCATTTTATCTGTACAATGCACCTACTGGGGACACGACAGAGAGCTAAACTCTATATGTAAAGACTTCATCGAGTCTGGGAACCACTTGCCAGTGCACTATCCCAATTACCTGAGCTATGTTAACACCTAGATTCTCCCACAGGCTTCTATTAAGGCCTTGCACTAAAAAATAAAACCTCCATGCCTGTGCTATCAAAGCTGCTTTAACTTTGTCAGAAAAAAAGTATCACCGTTTCTGAATGTACTGACTCAGACTGTGTTTTATAAAGTTTGTGAGCTCTGCCTGGTGTTCAAGAGTGTCAGTGTTAGAAGGCAGGAAAAAGTTACCTCACACAGATCGACTATATACACACACACGTGATCCACTGACAGTTAAACTCTCCTTCGAAACAGTGATGAGCGCGATCAAAATATCTGACCCGCTCATTATTCGTCCGTCACTGGGGAAAAAGTGAATTCAGAGATCAGCTTTTCTTTCCGTGTACACATTCCTTATTAAAGACTAATAAATTAAAAAAGTAAATGGATGCTATCATTCATGCCACATTTAGTAGTTTTCAAACACAGCAAATGTCAACAGAAGAAGAAAAAAAAAGAAGGAAGAAGTAGGCGTTTGTGGTACGATGAAAAGGTGAAATCATTAAAAAGAAATTTTTCTGTGGGAGGTTCATAATTTAAAATTAAAAGAAACGTTTGGTGCAAAGCGTGGTGGTGCTGTGCAGAGGTCTTTTTTTTTTCTTCTTTTTTTCCTTGGAGCAGAGGTGAGAGGTTCAGTTAGCTACACAGTTAACGGATTTCAGAGCCGTCGAACAGCTGGAGGTCCTTCAGTGTTCATCTCGAAGCCCCGCACGTGTTTTTTCGTGGTCCAATTTCAGATGGAAATCGTCTCTCATCGTTATTATTCCTTTTTCCTGGTTATTGTTCAGGTGGGTGGGAGGATGCGACGTCGTGTTTGTGATGGTACAAGTGTCCCAAGTCCACAATCACTGTGGCGTTGCATCCCCGTTGACTTCTACGCCGTGCTGCTGTAGCTGTGCTCGAAGCAGTGCATTATCATTCTTCAGCTCTTCAATCTGGAAAATAAAAGATAATTAGACACATTAAATAAAAAAAGCGATACATTGACTTAAGCCCTTACAAAGCACACACTGGCACATCAAACTGAAACATACTTCGTTGTGTAACATTGTGCCTTGAACTTTGACACTCTTGCTCGTTCATCTCAGTCCTCACTGTGACATTTCAGGTGAAAAGAACAAGATTGCAATCTGGAGTGCAGCCAATGATCCGCCATCTGTCTGTATCTTGCGTCTGCTGTGTCATTTTTCTTCCTCTTGGTATATCAAACAAGGTATTGAATATCAATATTTTTCAAGGTATTTTATCCAAGTTGGAAATTCCAGTATTGTGATTACACCAATCTGGACATAGTACGGCCTTCACATGTACACGGGTATTTCTTAAAACAACGCTTATCTTATCATTTATTTAAATCATTTATATTTATTTTAACATTTTAAGAAACAATGACACGGACAGACACATTTATCAGTGTTTGTGGCATTACTGACAAAGTCGAACTGTGAGTATATGTTATGATATTGGAGTATTTGTGTTTGTACGGTGACAGAAAGGATGTTGTTAAATGTTATATTCAGAGAGAAATATGTATGGCAAGGTTAACTTTTTCTTCTTCGTCTGTTTTTCTTTAAAGGTTTATTTCCTGGCTTTACCCACTCATACAACAAATTAAATGGGCAACCTATGTTCAGGCCTGCACCTTAAAATATATATCGTTTTCCAACATAGAGATAAATTCTGCCTTTAAAGTGGAGCTTTTGCCAAAATGCAATCTTTTGTGAATTATATGAGCCAAACCTTCATGTAAAAGCATAATTACGATGAAAGAGGCACTTTTAAGATTGACCGTATTTTCGTTTTCGGCTCAAACTCATTTTCAGTGGGAGTGCATGGGGCACTTTTACACTAGCATCAAAATCAGCATTTTTAAAACACCAAGAAGGCTCGACACAACATGAAACTTTGCTCGTAGTATCACCAGGGTCTCTACACATCGCTCAGCTGAACCACATACACTCGACCCAGACATGTCGATCCCAGAGTACGTCTGGGCTGCCATGACGACGGCTAGAGGAAGAAGCTACCGCTAACGTGAGTTGTTCAAAAACTTTCTTTTTAGTAAACTCTGTGTACACAAACAATGTTCTCAATGCTCGTGTTCATGTGTAGAGACTCTGGTGATATTACGAACAAAGTTTCATGTTGTGTCGAGCCTTCTTAGTGTTTTAAAAATAGAGATTTTGATGCTAGCTTAAAAGTGCCCCATGCACTCCCATTGAAAATGTTTTTGACCCGAAAAAAGAAAATACGTTCAATCTTAAAAGTGCCTCTTTCATGGTAATTATGCTTTTACGTGAAGGTTTGACTCATATACATTCACAAAAAAAGCCTCGATTGCATTTTAGCAGAAGTTTCACTTTAAAGACTGACGGGTTTACATAAAGACGTTAACCTGTTGTCTAAGCAGCTCGTTGTCCATCTCGACCCGCTCCACCTCCTTGTAGCTCTCCTGCAGTCGCTGGTTACTCTGACGCAGCTCTCGGATGTAGTCGCAGGCTTTGGACAGGATGCCTCCTTTACTCTGAGAAGTGCAGCACGGTGAGGTGTTAAATGTGTCAAAGTGCCACTCGCATGAATTTCCACTGAACTTTCCTCTAGTCACCAAAACATTTCAGACCCAGCTCTTGGGTAAGTACGGGGCAAAATGTGATTAACAAAGCCACATGTCCCCAACAGTTGAATATTTCTTAATAGAGCCTCATTTAAACTGAGACTGAGACGCCTTGGCTGTGGTTACACGCCGTGTTTCAGTCTGACTCTCAGCAGCAGTTATGCAAGCATGCATTAGGAGTGCAGAGACACTGCACTGATTCAAGTATGGAAGTGGTCAGAAAATGTAACACAGATGCAGATTTTAAAAAGGTTACAGATAG
Source organism: Diplodus sargus (assembly GCA_903131615.1). Taxonomy (NCBI): domain Eukaryota; kingdom Metazoa; phylum Chordata; class Actinopteri; order Spariformes; family Sparidae; genus Diplodus; species Diplodus sargus. The sequence goes on along the minus strand of CAEMYA010000230.1, from coordinate 902,369 downwards.
ACAAGCAGCCGCTGTCAGCAGTGCGATCTTAAAATGCCGGATTTTTACAGACAGATTTTATGACATCAGAAACACACGTTATCAAAACTATCTGAATTGGTTTTGGAAAAAAAAAAGTAGGCCGACCTCAGAGGCACTCACCGCTCCAGTTCTGCTGTCGACGCTGCAGTCGGGGATGATTTTTGAGAGCGTGACGATCCAATTGTTAATCTTGTCTCTTCTTCTTCTCTCCACTGCAAAAAAGGAAAAAAACACAGTTCAACTACAACTACAGCCCGTGTTGCATTTACAGAACTCTTCAACAAACATCTCTAAAGCCTCATTCGGACCACATTTGGTGTTGCGGTGAAAAAAATATCACTCATCTGAGTCATTTTGTCACAAGAAATGGCTGAAAAACCCTTAGTTGTCTCGTGGCGAAAAGTTAAAACAGAATCAACTTTTGGTGAAATGCAGCGCAACGTCACGCCGCGGAGACCAAATGTTGTTCAAGCCCACCCAAGTTCTTTTGGTGGCTGGTTGACATGACGCGTTTGGTGTCAGGGTGAAACAGATACAGTGATATGGTGGAAAGAAAAGATGTAATCACATCCAAGTTGTGTCCTCCTGCACTGCCACAACACCTGATTTGGTCCAAATAGATTTGGCCTAACAGAGACGTCACAGTTTTCACCGGCCGCCACATACCTTCATTGTGCTGCGCTCGTCGCCTCTCATCTCTGGGCGCCCGCGGACCCTCCACCTTCCTGAAAAGACAGAAACAGACGAAAAACAAATATTTACAATTAAATTCTGCATAAAATATCCGACTTTCAATATTAAATACATCTGTAAGACCTGAACTAGAATCAAGTTAACAAAAAAAAACATTTATTCAAACAGTTCTGAACAAAGGATTGACTTCTGTTATCATGTATTTAGGCTGGTTGACGAGCAGTACCCACATGCACCGTTAGTTTAGGTCTTTATTATTTGGAGAGGAGATGCAGGTACAGAAGAACCTTCAGATCCTCTGCAGGGCAAAGGTTCGTCCGATCCGGCCACTGAATCAACATGTGTAATGTCTTATTTATGCTAACTCGGGTTTTAGTTTACAGCTTGAAGCTATCAATGTTCTATGTCTGTCAGCTATTGACTGTATATAAAGATGGACGACGCGTCTCCTCTTCCTCTGACCGTGCTGCCATCTTGCACTGGAGCCAGAGTGTCTGTGCATTAGATAATTAACACTTAAGCAAACATCAGCGTGATAACAATGACTGAAACTGATTAAAAAACTCTACATCTGCTAACATGGAGAGGTTTTTCACGGATGCTGCACGGCAATCGAAACGTTTCATCGTCGCTACTGAGAAGCCGTCATGTCGCCCATCTTTACATACAGTCAACGCCGTCAACGTACAGTTCACAATACAAGGAATGCTAGTGATTGATTAGTGATCCCACAGACGTCTGTCTCTACAACACATGATGGGGGCAGGGTGGGGGCGTATGTGAAAGTTCTTCTCACCAGTTTGAACTGCCATGCTGCAACATCTCGCTTTCACCAAGGTCTCTGGGGATGGCAGGTAAGTAGGACAGAGTGTGGTTTTCAGATGTTGGATGTTTAAGATGATGGATATAGATTGTTTGTCTTTTTTTTTTTTTTTTTTTTTTTT
>CAEMYA010000230.1:878491-898222 GCA_903131615.1 Diplodus sargus | reverse complement strand
GAATATTCAGGCTGCTACCAACATCCAAACCTCCTTCAGAGTTCTGAAATTGACACGGTAGAATGTTAAAAATGCTGCTGATGCTTATAAAGACCCACATGTAACAACTATCAAGCAAACTAAAGATCAAGATTCTGTAAAATACGCAAATCACGTTTTTCTTCTAGCCAAACTTGTCTGTCCTTGATTATATTGATACTGCTTCTTTCTACACTTTAAAAGGATGTAACTAAATATTAGTTTGGTACAGACCCCAACAAATATGGGCATGTGTTCTTAAATGGAAATCCTCAGATGTCAAATTAATTTGAGAAGACGTTCATCAACTCTCTGGACACGTAGCCGAGCTCGTGCAGCTGCTTCGGATGAGGTGCATGCTAACGCTTTTAGCTTATTAGCTCCAGTGAAGATCTCATCTATTTGACGTATTTCTGAACCGGAGAATCCAATTAGTTGTTTTTTCATGTTTTAAAACAAGTCCCCATCCGACTCAGCTGAGAATGGTACAATCCAGTTTTGTTGTGAAGCTACAGAAACATCCTGCGGACTACAAAACTACACTCGACTTTCCATCCAGCCATTAGTTACGCAAATAATATTTTCATTTTTAGGTGAATTTATCCTTTAAATCCTCGTCCCCACCACCATTGCTCTGTAAAATGAAAAGGTGGATTGGTGCTCTTGAAGAAACAGAAGGGAGCGTCGTAAGTTGTGGCTCGACTACAGAACCCCCGGTGTTACCGCTGCTCTCCTGTGTGTTTCACTAAATTGTCTATTCTCAAATACATTGTGAATTTTTTGTTTTGTGATTATTTTCTAATGTGACACTTTTCAAATGACTTTTATTGTGTTCACATGCGTCCATACATCCCTGTAGCTAACAGGGCTGCATGATATGGTCAAAATAACGCATTGCGATTATTTTGACAGATATTGCGGCTTAATTCATGATTATTAAGTATGACCAAATTTGACATCACAGGTTTTTCACTGTCATTGAAAAACTAGTAAAATCATGATGATGTGGCAAGCTTAAAACTGAATTAAAACACTGCTTTATGACACATCTTACATTTATAAAATAATTGCAGTTCTTGCGATTTGGATATGGCATTTAGTCATATTAGGATTTTGATTATTTTGCAGTTAATCCTGCTAATCCAGCCCTGCTAACTCATTCTGAGGAGTGCAGGACCTCCAAGTCCTGCTTACAAATAGAAAAACACGTCACTGGAACATTTTAAAAGGTTGGAATTGTTTTCTTAACTGTGAAATCCTGAGTATGAATGTGTCTGACTGACTGTAAAAGTGTCTCTTAATAAGGAGATGCACAGATCTGATGAAACTGCCCGTTTCTAAATATGGATTAAATGAAACTAACACATTGTGGGTGGGGGGCGCCCCCTGGTGGCCGCAGGAGGAGGCGATGATAAGACATAAATAAAGTGATATATTTAACTGGCGTGCAAGCTTTGACAGATACCAGAATTTCTGCAACTTCCTGGAGGAAAACTACAATTCCCTGATAATTAAATCTCTTGTCAGTTTTCTGATCGGCTGCACGAGTCGAGACAAACTTAAAAAATAACAATAAATAACAAAAATACCCGCAACACCGCCCTGCTAATTTTAATTCAAGCATTTAATCCTAAAAGAGCTGCATCGGGTTCAGCAGCAGCACAGTGCAATGAGATGCCTCGATGGTTACAGCCGGACAAACTGCAGCTGTGCATTTTGTCTCTCCTGTCATGTAAATAAAACAGCAGTCGTGATGTTCCAGATCTGCGAGAAAAAAAAAGGGCGCACAAATTATGACGAAAAAATGTCTTAATAAAGGAACCAAAGCTGCGGGGCTGCGCCGTCACCAGCTGAAAACACAACAAACACATTCAAAAGTATCTGCAGGTTATTATCAGAGCATCGCGGGGAGAAAGAGGGTGTTTTTTAGGCCGTGGTGGGAGCCATGGCTGAGCAGGAAACGGCCAGCAGCCTCTCACCTCGCCGAGCTGTCCAGACTCTGCTCCAGCATATCCATGAAGCTTTTTGCGGGGTTGTAAAACGCCGATATTCAACGACACTGATTTACGGAGATGGAAGCGCTGATCACGGGGACAAACACACGGGTCATGTGAGGAAGACAGTCCAGGACACGTGAGGCACCGACCGGGCAAGGAGCTAAAATGGAGGCCGCTGCCGAGCGGGACGGAGCCGTCTGCGTCTGTGCGGGGAGCAGGAACAAGAGGCGAGCCCGGGCGTGTGCGCGGCTTGGCGGAGGCGGCGGGGCTCCGGTGCGACGGCTGGGATCGTTAAAGTCTCTCGGGTTGACTTCTGTATACGCGGATGGGAGATTATTTCCTTATAGCTTCGTGTGAAATCTTCGTGTCCTTGGTTTCTCTTTTTGTTGCTCGGCTGCGAACAGCTGCTGTTTATCCGCGCAAAGCTGCGGCTGCGACCTGCGCCCGACAAGACGCGGAGTGGACTAGTTTGCGCGGTTTTATCGTGTCGAGAAACGGCTTTTTTCTGACGCTTTTGCACCTGAAAATGTTGCTTTTGAATGTGCAAGATTTCATTTTGTGTCGCGTCGTATTCACGTGACTCCCTGGGTGTAAAGAGTTTGGCCTTTAAAAATGATATTATCGCGTTTTTCTCGCTTTATTCGTGCGTAAAAACTCGACGTGGATGGATTTTCCGCATTTGACTTGTGAGATAGTGTCGTGTATGTGTATATTCAGGCACTCGTATTGATCTGAGCTGTGTTAGTCAAACATACGCTGACAATCAGCTCGTCAACGACACTTCTCCCAGCTCCTGTGCCCAGGTGACCACAGAGATCCAATACGGGTTTTCCCACAAACCACATGACAGAAACGGTCCGTGTCGTGCCACGAAACCAGCGCGCAGCTCTCACGCCGCTCGTAACTCACAGTGTTTTATGTCACGTAGGACAGCTGGAATCACTTTTATTGATAAATCAGACGACAGATTGAGCTGGAGGACGTTAAAAAATGACATTATGTCGAGTTTGTGTGGTCAGTGCGGAGCTTTACATCAGGCCGAGCCGAGCAGAGGAGGCGGTGCGTCTGTGAGCAGCGTGAAGCCCTCAGCAGAAAATATAGGAAATAACAAAACCACGACTGAGATCTAAACATGTCTGACTGTCTCCATGTATGATTTAATTCACATTGTTTTTTTAAATCAACATGTTTGTTCCATTGTGTTTTAAATGAGCTGCTGGTGAACATCTGCACTGAAACACCTTTTAAAATGAGGAATTAACCACTAACCAGAGCAGTTAAAGATGCACGGACACACTAAGAATGCTGTAATGAGAGAAGGTCTTTACCCCATCAAAGCAAGTAAAAATAAATAATTAAATAAATAAATAAATAAATAAATAATAGAAGGGACTGGCTGAATGTAAACAAGACCAAACAGGATCGGTGGATGGACATTTTTCTTATGAATAAATCGACACACCGTCTTCGAGTCAGAGAGGCATTTAATAAGAACTGTAGGACTAAATAAATATTAATTTTTATTTGGCTGGTGTCAGAAGTCCTATAGATGTTCAATTTTTTTTATTATAATGTAATAGTATGAGCGCTGAAATATCTCCAGACACTTTATCATGTGTGTTGTTTGATGTTTATATGTGAAAACTCAATAAAAACCTGAGTGTGAAAGAAAGATACCTCATTAATCTTACGCTCCGTGAGGTAGCAACTACACTACACTCACTCACTGTGCAGAATAGTTAGTTTAATAATAGTGTGCACACCGGAAATACATCAGACAGTGGTAATGTACATAGATAAGCACACTATACAGCTACATGCTCACTAAGTCTCCTACCTCGCCCTGCTGCTTTTGGTTATTTGTGACTATGTAATGCTGCGTCAAAACATGTTAATATGACTTTAATTAGAGTAAATTAATAGACAAGATCACGGCAGAATGTGTACATAAGCATCACCTGAGATCAGCTGTTCTGAACCTCTGAGTCAGGATCCCTTGAGGGCTCACAAGATAAAACTAAGCACTAAAAAATAATTATTGTGCTTAAATCAGTGACTTTAAATATTTCAGTTGTATGTAAAAGTTCCATCTGATGTATCACATGAGTAAGTGCCACATTTAATGCAGTTTTCTATCATGTTGAGGATCGCGTACATAAACATAATGGGTTTACTATTACAGTTTTATACATGGAAGTAATTCATGCATTTCAAATAGGTTGTTCTGGCAATTATTGTTTTTGTTGTTTAATTTATACACATTGACTCGACATGATGGAAAAATGCATTAAATTTGAGCCTTTACATTAAACTTGTGTGATAGAATTAGATGTAATATTAGTTAATGTACTCAAAGATAATTACTTTGTGTTTTATGAATGTGTGAACATGATTAAATGGCTGAGACAGATAAAAAAGCTTTTCTCGTGCCCACACTGGGACCCAAACCTGTGACAAGGGGGCACAAGCACACACTGCCTCATTCTAAAGGTCCAGTGTGTAGGATTTAGGTGGATCTATTGCCAGAAATAGACTCTGATAATTATGTGTTTCATTAGTGTACAATCACCTGAAACTAAGAGTTATGTTGATTTTGTGGCCTTAGAATGAGTCTTTTCTGTCTACAGAGGGCGCGCGGCCTCTTCCACACAGTCCGCCATGTTTTTTTTTGAGCAGCTTCGAACAGACAGACAAACAAACACTGGCGGGGCAGTTTGCATTTTTCTTTTTGGTGTCTGCCATAGTTCCACCACGCTGGAAGGGGACGGTGGAGGGAGGAGCAGGATTTCCAAATTAATTTGGTTGCAAAATGCAAAACCACTAAATCCTGCACACTGGACCTTTAAGGGTTTCAAACAAATTAGGTAAAACTGACAGCCTCAAAAAGCACATCAGGGTCCAACATACAGTCTCTAATTTTACTATGTTCACTGATAGGTGAGTTTCTTTGACTGATAGCATTCTAACAGCTGTTAAAGCTGCAAATAAATAAAGTGCATGTTCTTGTAAATGTGCAGAAGAAAGAATAAACGGTGATCTGTTGGAGGAAATAAATACATCCATGAAACTTTCTGTTTTTAAAATCCCTGAACATCCAGGTTTCCCTTTGATTTCCTGTTGAGTAGCTTTTTATTCTCTCGCCAGCAGGCCGTTTCCAATTTAAATGGGTTTTTAAAAGGAATCCTTACAAGTATAATGTTTGCAAAAGAAAGCCAGAGAGGCATTACTGCGGTCTGCTGGAGCATTTTAGGCTAGATTTTTTTTCTTGGCTGTGTTACAGTGGAGACTCTTTTAAGACAGGGATGTTTAATCGAAGCTGAAACACAAATTCCTGATGCTTAACAGACCGTTTGGATGTTTTTAAAGAGTAAGGAAGTCATTTAGAGTAGTTTATCTTAAATAAATAGACATAAAACACAAAGGTTCGAGCTCTGAAGACTTCGGCTACGGAATTAAAACAATATGAATCCTCTTATGTAACTTCGTGGAGAAGTATCGGCGGTTGGAGTCGAAGTAAACGAGTAGATCGCGACTCGCAGGCAACAGATCTGCTTAAAATTATCCCCTTGTATGTATCACATGGCACTGTGAGTTTCTCTGAGTGGAGGATGACTCATTCATTCAGCCTGCACACCCATTACAGTGAGAGAGAGACATAGAGGGAGACAGAGAGAGACAGAGAGAGAGAGAGAGAGAGAGAGAGAGTGAGGACCAACCACCTACCAAGTGCCAAACTTGAGGCCAGCCTCTCTCCTCTCCTCCCATCTCATTCTTTCCTACATGGGCACCGTCAGATGGGCTCGCAGACAGCGCAGTAACACACTGAGCAGTGCCGGAGACCTCAGAGGGACTCTCATCACACGACAGCAAAGAAAATCAACAGAAAAGTCCACGAATACGTCTCGGAGCAGCGTTTTCTCTTCACCAGACGAGCTTTAAAAAGGTAAATCTTCTCGTTACAGTTGGCATCCTTTGTGCAGGGACATTTATTTGACTTTAGGGTGGAGTCGATAACCCCTCCCATGTCTTTTGATTAATTGTACTCTTCTTTTGTGTGTTTTATGCTATCGCACTCAACAAAAGAGTTGGAAGTTTCTAGAAACAGCGGATATTTGTCTTTAATTTCACGGCTAAAGTCACAGTTATGCCCTTTTTACACACACATGGAAGTTCACACTTTTCAGAGAAAGTACTGGACAGGTTAGAAATGCTTTCTTCATTATTTTCTGCATTTATTTTAGTACTAACAGAGGTGAATTGTAAATGTAGTTCTGTAGACTGAACCACATGGTCAGTTTCCGCCATCCTCCCATGTAAAGTATAGAGAGAAATGAAAAAAAAAGCATGTACAACACCAGAAATAGTCAAACACAGCAAACACGCACTCAAAGTATTCAGAAACCTGTAGCCACTCAGAGATCACAGAAAAAACTGCTAAAAAAGTGTGTTTTTAAGTGTAATATACATAAAAAAAATCAATAAACACCCTTTACATTCACTGTGCATAAAAATAAACTCTCACTATAATCTGTTTCCGGAAAGATAGCAAGTAAGAACAATGGCGACGCCCAAAAACACTCCCAGAGGTGCGAACACACCAATCTCCCCCAACCGCATCACTCGCCTCCAGGAGAAGGAGGACCTGTCCAACCTCAACGACCGGCTGGCCGTCTACATCGACAAGGTGCGCTTCCTGGAGGCCGAGAACGCCGGCCTGCGTCTGCGCATCACCGAGTCGGAGACCGAGGTCAGCCGGGAGCTGACGGGCCTGAAGGCGGCGTACGAGACGGAGCTGGCCGATGCCCGTCAGACTCTGGACTCCGTGGCCAAAGAGAGGGCGCGTCTGCAGCTGGAGCTGGGCAAGCTGAGAGAGGACTACAAGGAGCTGAAAGCAAGGTGGGTGCCAGAGGAATTTCTGTTTTTAGACTCTATGAAGGGATGTGAAAAGTTGCATACAGTCACTTTAACTTACATCTGATGTTCTTCTATTATTTTTGCTTTATAGTGAAGAAAAAAACATAAAAACAAACAAAATACACCTACCTACAAGTTAATTATTTAATGCATGGATTATTAAATCATATGTGAATGTACACGATGCTATAAAAAAACGATTCAAGAATAACTTTTAAATCCCATTTCTATAATGTTTTGTATGCATGCATGTGTGTGCAAGTGGAACAAAAAAGGAGGCACATTTTTTGAAAACAACCAAATGTGAGGTGAGGGGGGTTTAAGGGGGCTGCAGCACATTAGAGGCCCTGGATTTCTTTAAAGCACCCCTGAAACATTGTGAGAAGTGGCGTCGTCTGACTGCGTGTGAAATAACTTACATAATATTCCTTGTACAAATGAAAAAAAAGTTGAGGTCGTAAAGAAAAAATGCACCTCACGCTCAGGAGTTATTCTGTTACAGCCTCGTGCCTGGATCCTTAGCCCCGCCCTCCTTTGTCTCTGATTGGCTGCCCTGATATTCTAACCCCAACCTCAGACCCGACCCTTTATGTAGAGAGAGACGCGTCATCTCCGTTTACTCTCACGGACAGCGGCGGATGGTGGAGCGTCTCAATAGTTCAGAGGTTCGCTGCAAATGTTAGCAACCCCAAATCAATCAATCAATCAGTGAAATCTCCATGAACCAGATGACGACCTGCACCTTTAACTTCCATTGTTGCAACTCGCTCTGCTTAAGAATTCTGCCTAAACCTAATGAAGGAACCAGAATCAGAACCACAAAAAGCAGTGGGATCCATCTGAACGGTGGCTGAACTAGATAGACCTAAACATCGCTGTCCACCTGATGTTTCCGTGTCAGTTTACTGTCTTTATGACTCTTCTCTGCTTGTTCTATTGTTACGCAACAGTTAAGCATTTACTATGATCCCATAATTATAACTTGTGGCAAGTAATAACACAGTCTAGTCAGAAATACCAAGCCCTCTTGGAAAGTACTTACAATATAAGCGCACCACAACACATAACAGATCGGGAGCCGTCTTCTCCACAAGACTATAAAAGGGTTTTTTTTATACCAAAGTAAAACAAATCAGCCTTTAATCAGGATGAAAAGACACTCCTGATCCAGTTTTTCTAGTTTATCTGATGATCATGAGGAAGAACAGCTGCCCCGAGGCGACTAAAATCCCCATTTCTCACCCAAATCCTCTTTAAAAAACCATCAATTTGTGCATTAAAGCTCAGCTTGGAGCTTCTTTCTTTTGTGATTGCACTGTTAATATGTAAAACATTCCTGCACACAGCAGCAGCACAACACTCTCACTCATTAGCTCTAAGTAGCTGATGTGTACAACTCTCTGCTGACGCTCTGGGAACACTGTCGCCCTGCTGCTGCTGCTGCTGCTGCTGCTGCTCGGGCCACTCCCAAGCTCCAGCATACCCTCCTCATTGCTCACTGCCGTTTGACGTTGGACTTTTCTACGCCGACTCCTTCCCATGCTGCCACATCCAGAGCCTGATGACTAACTCTTTCCCCAGTTTCTCCTCCTTCACCAAAAGTAATCATTATGCACACAATACGTGGCAGTGTTTGGAGGGGCCGCACTCTTGCTTCCATTATTTTTCCATAAATATTGAGACGGAGACAGTTGTGTGTTTGGCAAAGCCAAGCCGTCGCCATGGCAGCGCCTCGGCTAAACACCAGCGGCTGTGGCTTGTGGCTACCGCTCACACGTGACTGGACGCAGATCCTTGTGGTCTATGAGTCATATGCACCAAGGTCTTTTCCCCGTTCCTATATCATCCAGACTACATCCTCAATCAAAAATAGCTCGGATTGTGTTTCACCGGACTGTGTAAAGGAAACTGTAGTAGATAAATGTCCTCTCGGTTCCTAAGTTACAAAGCCAAATGCGTGTCTACCCCTTGACTCACCCGTTTATTTACCTCTTATGTCCTCCTTATGTCTTTACAGGAACACCAAAAAGGAGTCGGACTTGGCCGCAGCGCAGCAGAGGCTCAAAGACCTGGAGGCTCTGCTCAACTCCAAGGATGCGTCCCTGACTACGGCTCTGGGAGAGAAGCGCAACCTCGAGGTGGAAAACAGGGACCTGAAGACGCAGGTTGCCAAGGTAAACTCAAACTCACGCTGACTTTTGGAAACACATCTGGGCCTCATCTGTCTGCAGTTAGCGTACGCGCTCACCAACCCGTAGTTTGTTCCTCTGGGTTTCCCACTTTGTCATTCTAAAGGTCAGCGTATCAAAGATCAAGTCAGAACCGCGTTCTTGCCTTGTTGCCCGTAGCAAACTTTTTTGTTTTGTAAAGACATCACAAGGCCAGAGCTTACATAACTTCTCTTGAGCAAAAAAAAACCATGAAACATCTTGAACTCTGTATCTGTGTGAGCAAACAAAGGAACGTATCTGCTGATTTCAGACTTAAAGTGACAAAATCCCAAATATTTCACCCCTTACTGTACTCCTATTTATTATTCCACCAGAATCTTTCGGTGCGAGTTGCTGAATTTGGGAGAAATCAGCTGTTAGAGATGTCGGCCTTCTCACCAATATGATGTAACGACATGGCTTGTGGCGCTCACAGGGCCAAAAAGGAAACCAAAACAAACACATTTCAATAAGCCTCTGTCCAGAAATCATGACCCGGTTACTCAAGATAACCCACAGAACTCGCTGTGAGCTGTTTCATGCAGGAACTACTTCTGTTTGGTATCACCGCGCAGAAGGAAACATACATGTTCTCATGGATTTAATGCTTCCTTTGGCCTGGTGATATGGAAATGGTTTGGTTTGTACTAATCTTCCCTTCCTGCTGTGCTCCCTTAGCTGGACACCAGTTTGGGCGACGCCAGGAAGCAGCTGCAGGATGAGATGCTGCGCAGGGTGGACGGAGAGAACCGCATCCAGACCCTCAAGGAGGAGCTGGACTTTCAGAAAAACCTCCAATCTGAGGTCAGACTCCGAAAACACCTCAACATCATCAGTGAATCATTTTGTTTGTCAGGGTTTCCCCCTAACACTTTGAGGTTACGATGCAGCACCCCAGCAGAACAAAAGTGAAATCAGTGATGTCATCCAGCCCTCATCGTTTTTATTTCATTATCAGGCTTTTTTAGAATTGTTCATATATCACCTGATTTTCCAACTTTGTGCACATGGTAATAATATTGCTCCATGATGTGAAACTGCCAAATAAATGCACTTATCTGTTCCACAAAGGGGGAAAACACTGTTTTTATCACATCAGCACCTGCCAGTTCTTTAAAAAAAATAAACATGCATTTGTAGTTGATGGTTTTGGTGACTCTCCAACAGGAACTGCGGGAAATAAAGAGGCGCCACGAGTCTCGCATGGTGGAGATGGACAATGGCCACCAGCAAGAGTTTGAAAGTAAGCTGGCGGAGGCGCTGACCGAGATGCGTAACCAGCACGAGCTGCAGATCAAAATGTACAAGGACGAGATCGAGAAGACCTACAACTCCAAGGTAGAGCATCTGTTCAGTGTCGTCATGAGTAAAACAAAAAAACATTAACTACTCTTATGTTGATAAAATGACCCATCAAACTGTCAGAGGGACAGTTTTAATGAAGCAGAATTCGATTTAGAAGGAGTTATCGGATGGTTTTGTTTGTTTTCTGACCTTGTCGTTTCCTCCGTCAGCTGGAGAATGCCCGTCAGTCGGCCGACAGGAGCAGCCACCTGGTCGGAGCGGCTCACGAGGAGCTGCAGCAGACGCGAATCCGCCTGGAGTCCATGTCGGCTCAGCTCAGCCAGCTGCAGAAACAGGTGAGCCTGAAACCAGCTCTGCACACTGAGAACAGTCTGACTTATTACACTCAAACCTGTAACATCAAGCAGCAAAAGAGTATGTTTGGAGTTTGAATTCAAAAGGTGGCTAATTCTTACACATTGCACCTTTAAGTGTTGAGAGATTTTTGATGGGAAAATGACACAAACACACTTTGTAAGATTTTGAGGTTTTGTAGAAAAGTTAAGTTGAGTCCTTGTTGCAACGTAGTATTGTTTTTTCTAATTTTAAGCAGAGTTTCCTGTTTGTTTTATATATTCTGAGAAAAAATAAGCACTTTTCAACTTCTTCTGGCTGATCCTAACAAAACTGACATGTAATATGAAACATTTTATCAGGCCAAAATGTCACTAAACGTCATGTCACCTAAAGATGTCACTCATTTTTATCCATAAATCATAAATTACACAATATTTTTATTGCTTGTGGTTTGCTGTCAGGGTTGAACTATGTGGTATCAGCTCGTCTTGTTAGTTTGCAGACTGACTTGTCTAACTTTGACCTGACACTAACTGTGTGATTCTTCGGTTCTGGTCCAGCTGGCGGCCCGTGAGGCGAAGATAAGGGACCTGGAGGACGCCCTGTCTCGGGAGCGTGACACCACTCGCCGCCTGCTGGGAGAGAAGGACAGAGAAATGGCCGAGATGAGGCAGCAGATGCAGCAGCAGCTGGACGAGTACCAGGAGCTGCTGGATGTCAAGCTGGCTCTGGATATGGAGATTTGTGCCTACAGGAAGCTGCTGGAGGGAGAGGAGCAGAGGTTAGTTGAACCAAGAGCTCACAGTGAGTTTATTCAACAAATAAGAGAGACACCCGGTTAATAACCATCATCCTGTTTGTGTCTGCAGGCTGCGTCTCTCCCCCAGCCCCCCGCCCATCAAAGTGACAGCCAGTCGCTCCTCTGCGTCAGCTCACTCCCGATCGGTCAACTACAGCAGCCAGAACTCTCCTGCCAAGAGGCGCCGCCCCAACGACACCGACAGCGAGGCCTCCAGCTTCACGGGTGGAGCCGTGGCCCGCACTCGCATCACCCAGCAGGCCTCAGCCAGCGGACGGGTCACCGTGGACGAGGTGGACCTGGAGGGGAAGTATGTCCGACTGAGCAACAAAGCAGATGAGGTGAGAAGATGAAAAAATGACTAAACATGATCTATCATATATCAACACAAACATTTCATCAGAGGCTGATTCTTTGCAGAAAACAGAGCTCTTGAAGTCACAGATACAAATTCACCTCATGCAGCTTTTAAAGCCGAGATGAATAATTCATGATCAGCTGTGAGGAGAATATTGCATTGAGAAAAAAAGATCCGCTGACTTTATATTCACCCCTCAGGATCAAAACATGGGGAACTGGCAGCTGAAGCGGCAGGTTGGATCCGGCGCTCCCGTCATCTTCAAGTTCCCGGTGAAATTCACCTTGAAGGCCGGACACAGGGTGACGGTACGTTCACTCAGCAGAATCATAAACGAGCAGCGATGAACACAGTCGCTGATATCTCACTCTACCTGCACCTTGTGATCCTGGTTGACAGATCTGGGCTTCTGGTGCTGGTGGGGCTCACAATCCTCCCTCTGACCTGGTGTGGAAGACTCAGCCCTCCTGGGGCACCGGAGACCTGTTCCAGACCACCCTGATCAGTGCCAATGGAGAGGTATGTTACATTTAAAGCACTATGATTAGATTTTCTATATGGCCACAGTCAAGTTCTGCCACTAAATACATGAACCGGTAAACATTTACTACTTTTTTTCCTCCAGGAAATGGCGATGAGGAAGGTGACCCGCACACAGCTGGAGGAAGAAGACGATGACATGGTGAGAGAAACTGTACATGTAATGTGCAAAAGACAGAAATCTATATTTTTCTTGTCTAATTCTCTATTCCAATGACATTTTTCCACAGCTAAAAGTACAACAGTTCACAATACAAAGCTCCAATCAGGGAACATTCAGAATTATGCTTAAAAAACTAGGTTAAATTATCAAATAGCTGTTGATGAAATTGTCAATCAAACATGAGACGTTTTCTCATGAAAGGCTGTAATGTTAACACTGACTCCGCCTCTCTGCCTCAGCAGGTGGCTCACAGCACCTGTGGGGACAGTGAGTACAACCTGCGGAGCCGGACGGTGGTCTGCGGCTCCTGCGGACTTCCTTCAGACAAATCCAGCAGCTGCTCGGTGAGCTCGGCCTCCCGCTCGTTCCGCAGCGGAGGCCTCTCCGAGGGTTTACTGCCGCACTCCTACGTGTTCAGCACCAGCACCCCTCGCAAGGTGGGCGCCGATATGTCACCTCCTTTGAATCTCTTTAAAGGCCCGATTAGAAAACAAACAAAACATTCAGACACAAGACTGTTAATCTGACATTTTATCTGTCTTTATTTTGAATGTGTGCGTGATGATTAAAACTCTGTGTCCTCTCAGGCCGGATTCGGAATGGAGAGCTGTCCAATCATGTGAGCCTCTGGATCCCGAAACACTTCAACTATTCAAGTAGTTTGTAGTTCGTAGTTCTTTAGTTACCAGTACCATAATTAGAAGTTCAGCTCTTTTGAATTATGTTAAAGATACTGTATGCAATAAAACCTCATACTGCTTTTTTATAATGTATATAGGCATGACTTTGACATATGTTCTTGAAGATAAAAGGTGATTAAAGCAGCCACTTTTGTATCAGTGACATTAAGGGTTTGAAACCTCTACCAGTCTTCCAGTAAATAGTAAATCCAGAGCTTTTCAGACGCTCTAGCAGCTTTAAACAGCTGCTTGGACTAATTAATAAAGCTGGTGATATCAACAGCTACTGCTGCTGGTCGTGATTTATACTTATTGTTCTATACAGATCGGCTTTACTCTTGGTGGTGCAGCAGGGTTGCAGTAAATTCATTTGTGGTCACTTATGTTGAAGGATGCTTTTATTTTGAACAGAATTTACTTGGAGTTAAAGTAAGTAAGTAAATTTAGCCCAAACTTTTTACGGATCCACAGAATGTTGTGTATTTTTACTGACAACAATAAAGACTTTTTTCAGAATTCTGCCGTTTTGGTCTTGATCAGCGAAAGTGACGTTGTATTCGTCTACACACACACAAACAAACACACACACACACACACACACAAACAAACACACACACCATTTTCAGTTACTTGGGCTGTTCTAGGGTTATTTATATTTTACGCAACTTTATACATTTACTTTTACTCTGCCTCCTGTAGTTACTTTACAGATTAACATTAAAACACTGCTTATGTTAATTTAGCAATAATGATATTCCAATAATATAATAGGCTCTATAATGATATAATACTCCAAAAAGGGCCCGTCAGTGTAATATGTACAAAAACAAACAAGCAAAACAATGTTTACCTTTACATGTACAGTTTTATTTCAGGGGATGTTCTAAAAATAAATAGAAAACTAATAATTAAATAAAAATATATTCTTTAAATTATATGTTTTTTTAAATAAAATATCATATTTCAATTAAATAAGATGCAATATAAAACTGTAATTCATCAATTTAATGTATTTAATTTTAACATAAAGTATCATTCTCATGTGTTGATCCTTTATTTAAGAAATAATTACTTTTAATCAGCAAGTTTCATAATAAATCTTGCATTGTATTTAATTCCCATGAAAGTATATTTAAATATATTTAACTGATCAAGATTAGGTTTTATAACATTTGGTATTTATTATGTAGTAGTGTTTCTATGTTTACTTCCGCCACTGTCCATTTTCATAATAAAGACATTCTGCCCTCTGCTGGTATACTACTTTTAGTGTAGTTCCAGAGATCGTGCTTTTATTTTGAAATTAAAGCGGATGTTTGTTTCAAAACCCGGAAGTGTGTGACTCCGCTGGGCTGGGAGTGTCATTTCACTGCTGCTGCCTTTTATCAGTGTGTTATCGTTGTGTAAGTTGTGTCACTGCATTGTTTCATTGGACAAACTTGCATGTGAAGTTGTTTTCAAGAGGGGCTTGTTAACATTTGGTGAGTTTTATTAAGGTTTCGTCACGAAGTCAAGCAGAGTCAAGCTAATGCTGCGCGTTAGCTAAAGTTAGCAGCTCACAACAACTGAGCAGAAAGTAAACAGACTGTAGAGAAAGTGCGACATCATCTTTCTGCGTCTCATTTCAAGTCCAACTGTAAAAACAGGCATTTTAAATTAACAAACTTAACTCTTTACTTACTGTCATGTCGGTAAAGGGCAGGTTAGCGTGTTGCTTTCTGCTAAAGTTGCTAAAATCATCTTATAAAGCTGCAGGTGGAGATGTGTTGCTTAAATATCACTTAAAGTCACATCAGCATGGTTATTGTGAATACTCATATATTCTGATGTGTGCACTATCACTCAATAAAAAGTTATAAAGCTAATGTTGGTTCAATAGAGCTGCATGTTATGAAGTAAAACTAGTTTTCAAACAGTGTTACCAAGTTGTATCCTCATTGTGGTTGAGATTTTGATTCTGATTTACTTTTTATGTTGAGTTTTATCTCTAAAATATTAGAGCTAAGTTAAAGTTTCCCTTAAAAAGCTGCAATCAAATCAAATTAAAGTAAAATCAACTGTCCTGGCAAATAAAGGGTGCATAAACGCTAACATATAATAGAGTTGATATTCACAATAATCAAAAAGACTGCACGTTTAAGGCATAAGATATTTAATTTACTATGATATGAACATCAAAGCAGCTGGTGCCATCAAAAGTTTAGTATTTTGGCTTGACAAATTGACTTAAATTGATCAATCAACCATCTGAGGTGGCTCGGGCATCTGTTTCGGATGCCCCCGGGACGCCTCCCTCGGGAGGTGTTCCTGACATGTCCCGCCGGGAGGAGACCCCGAGGAAGACCCAGGACACGCTGGTGTGACTATGTCGCCCAGCTGGCCTGGGAACGCCTTGGGATCCTCCCGGAAGAGCTGGAGGCAGTGTCCGGGGAGAGGGAAGTCTGGGTGTCCCTGCTCAGGCAGCTGCCCCCGCGACCCGGCCCCGGATAAGCGGATGACAATGGATGGATGGATGGATGGATGATCAATTGTACAGACAGAATAGTTTGACTGTGAACTCTGGGAAATTAGAAAAGATGTTTTAAATTATTATTTGATGTTTTACGTGGGGCATCCAGGTCTAAAAAGTGAAATCAATGCAAGAGTCCCTTAAACTGGCATTCTCTCTAATGGCCACCAGGGGGCGATAGAGTATGTAAGCTTATGAGAAAATGACCCTTCTCTTACCTTATGAAAGTTTCCTATTGAGTTTGTGGTCTCAATGGCGAGTTTAAAGACCTCTTCAAAACTGCACGATGTTCATTTTATGAGTTTCTTTTTTTGTGTCAAATGGATGAGAAAACAGGGTATGGTTTACGGTGTTGCTACCTCGGATTGACAAGTAGCATCCATGGTGTGTCTTCATTCAGGTCCCAGCTCCACCCTCTCGTCAGAATATGGTCACCTCTGGCTCAGAGAAACCAAGATGGTAACGGTCACAATACCACACTCGAGTTCACAAACCAAAGGACTGTTTTGGACTTGATTAAAATGCAAAGTTTCCAGAAAAAGAAAACAGCTGTTGGCGTTGGCACCAAGAATCGTTGTGCTGTCTCATCCTGTGAAGTGTATTGAGTAGAAGCTGAGAGCACAGAAATGACTAATGCAAACCCCCCCTCTGGGACCGAGACTCTGCAGGTGGACGGAGGAAGCGAAGAAGAATGCGAGCCAGCAGTGAAGGCAGTGTAGCAGCTGTAGGAGGCAGCGGTGTCAGCAGACTGTGCAGCCGAGCTTTCATTAGAGGGAAAACGTACACAAACACTGGAGTTGTCTGTCTGAATCAGAGCTCCCGCTCAGGCAGCTTGTTTTGGCTCCACATTTCTGCTTCTGTCAGTTCTTTTAGTCATGGATGGGATCAGTGTGGGGTGGATGACTGTGGTCTCCTCTGTTGCAGGAGTTTGGATCCACCTGGATGTTGAGTGTGCGGGCTCTGTTTGGGATCGGCTTCCTGGTGACCTCAAGAGCTGCGACGGTCCTCGCTCAGCCGGGGACATGCCCGCTGTCGGCTGCAGCTAACCACCACAAGGATTGTTTCAGTAGCAGAGCAGCATCCAGCATGGCCCACACCATCAAATATCTCGGGTGAAGTTTTATATCTCGTAAACTGAGACTTTAAAACGTTTACTGACTGTCTGATTGTACAAACTGACCCGTCGGTGCTCCACAGGCAGGAGGAGGCCCAGCACATCGATGAGGAGCTCTTCAGTGAGTACGGCTTCAGCGTGGACCAGCTGATGGAGCTGGCTGGACTCAGCTGTGCCACAGCCGTCACCAGGGTGAGATGTCAAACATCATTAGGGTTTGACTTTTAAAGTGTCGCTTCTACTTGTTTTTTCCCTTCAGAAAGTCTAGTTGTGTTCCCAGCAAACCAGTTTTGCATTAACACAAATCAGATTATTGCCTGAAGTCTGATGAGATTGTTCTGTTCTCTGACTCTGTTTCACTAGAAGAATTTCTCCTGAGAAGCAGCTGTAACACCAGTTGTAGTTCAGTGCTGTTCTTTTCCTGCAGGCGTATCCACTCACCTCCCTGGTGAAGGCCAAACCTTCTCTGCTGGTGATTTGTGGACCAGGTAACAACGGAGGCGACGGCCTGGTCTGTGCCCGACACCTTAAACTCTTTGTGAGTGTCCTTCACTCGTGTGACAGTGAGCTCGTAGCTAAGTACGGTCCATTTTAATTCCTTGAACAATTTCCAGTTACAATAACAAGGGATCCAACAATAACAACAATGTAATATTTTTTTCTCTTAACTACATTTCTTTAACAGCTACGACTGCTGGTTATTTTTCAAAGATTTTTTTTTGTCCAAAACTTCTTCATATTGAGTCGTTTTGTTCTGGAATGAAGCCATGTTTTAATGAAAAAAATAGAAATATGTATTTAATAGATTTTCATAATATATTGATATATTTCACAATCAGAATCAGCTTTATTGGACTAGTATGTGTACACATTAGAGATGTTCTTGATGACTAGCTCCCCTGACAGAACTTTAAGCAGAACTTAAAGAAAACTAAGACCAGCCGACTGTTTTTTCTGGAGTAAGAACGTTAAATCAACTAGTTGATTAATGACTCACATCCCGAGCACTCTTACAAGTAATATGACGTTACTTTTTTCGTTTCTCTCAATGTTTCACAGCTACACATCATATAAATAAAGGTTAATAAATTATGAAATCTGTGGCACTTCGACCAGCTACAACAGAGATGCATCAGTAATAATAAAGCAGTAAAACAACACTTAAAGGGTTCCTTTGGTATTCCTGTTACTTTATGTATGTTAAGAGATATTTATTCTTTTGCTTAAGTGAAGCATTTGAATCGTTCTTCCATCCACGCTGCACAGCACCAGATTATTACTCCATTAGTGTTTTAGAGCAGACTCTGACCTCAGGCAGTTTAGCATTAGCAGAGTATCAGTTAAGGTCAGTCTAATAATGCCTCAGTTGGCATTTTCTTTCTCCACAACTATAATATCAACTTCCCGGTCAGTGCAGAGTCGAGATTAACCTGCTTGGTCAATCTTGTAGCCGTCAGCTTTGCTCATCTCTGTGTCTCCTCTTACAGGGTTACGAGCCCACCGTCCTCTACCCGAAGAGACCGAACAAGCCTCTGTTCCAGGGTCTGACCACACAGTGCCAGAAGATGGAGATCCCCTTCCTGACTGAGATGCCCGAGGTCTGTTGATGATGAATTATGCAGCAGCGTTGCACACGCAGCCATGAATGTAAAGCTTCTGTGTAATGTGTTTACGAGTGAGCTTTTTATCTCAAGCTGTGAGAGTGCACACATTAGATTGTGATAAATGAAGCCGCGGTTTAGATCAGATGAAGACTCAATTACTCCCTGTGGTGGAATCAGTCTATTATGTAATGGAGTGATTGATACAGAGCAGAACATGCAGAGGCTGGAACGGCGGCCGTGCTGATGTTTTCAGGCTGTTGTTTTGTGATTGTGAAAGCTCGATGTTTGCAAGCACAGAAGAACAAACAACACACTCGTTTTGATATCGCTGATTCCTCAGGCTGCAGTGATCGACGAGGCTTACAACCTGGTGATAGACGCCATCTTCGGCTTCAGCTTCAAGGGGGCCGTGCGAGAGCCTTTCGGTTCCATCCTAGAAGTGCTGAATAAGACGACCGTCCCCATCGCCAGCATCGACATCCCCTCAGGTCAGTCCTCACTACAGTAAAGATTTCCACTAAAATATTAACCTCCTTCCATGTTAGTAAGTTTTAATCTGCTATAGAAAAGTACCTAATGGAATGCTTTTATGGTTGTTTTGGGAAAAATTACTTGAATCATGATTAAAAACTTGTTTTACCGTATGTCTCCTGTGTGTGTTCTCTCAGACGTAACTGTGATTTCCTTTCCTTTCCTTTTGTTTCGTCATTTCAAAGGTTGGGATGTGGAGCAGGGACGTCCGGACGGCCTGCAGCCCGACATGCTCATCTCTCTCACTGCTCCCAAGAAGTCTGCCTCCTTGTTCAGAGGACGATATCACTTCCTGGGAGGCCGCTTTGTGCCACCGGGCCTGGAGAGGAAGTACCAGCTGAACCTGCCTCAGTACCCCGGCACAGACTGTGTGTTACAACTGTAGATCAGAGGTTATAGTGTAAAGGAATAGTTCTCAATTATCGTCTCCTTTTCGATCGATCCCTTTCTATTGTCAAATAATTACGCAGCCGGAGTCTGGACGTGATTAGCCTAGCTTAGCATTAAGACTAGAAACTGGGAAAACAGCGAGCCTGGATCTGTTCTATGTTGGTACGTCAGCCTACCAGCACCTCTCAAAGCTCACAAATTAATGCACACTTTGTTTCATTCATTCATAAGCAGAAATTACAATGACTGAATGGGTTATTTCT
>CAEMYA010000230.1:844452-872264 GCA_903131615.1 Diplodus sargus | reverse complement strand
GGCGTAAGTGTGTGAGAGAGAGAGAGAGAGAGACAAAGGAAGGAACAGAGCTTGGCAGTGGAATATATATGCTTATATAAATAGATGGTGTCTGGAGGAATGCAGCCGAGGACAGATTTGATTCAAAGGATGCTTGCGCAACTACAACCTCCTCTGGAAGAACAAAACCTTCCTGCACTCTGCGGCGTGCTGCGTCAGTTACATTTTGTGCTGACTTAAAAAAAAATCCACTCACATGAACAAAATCGGCTTCTCCTTTGGGCCTGAAGTACCACTCGACGGTGGCGGCACCGTCCACCTCACTCCTCCTCTTGCAGGAGATGCAGCCCAGTTTGAATCCCTTGCCGGCCACCGCCTCCGTGTCAGAGTCCACCTCGGCACAGGCCCCATGGCTCTGGTACACTGTGAGCAGAATACAGAAAAAGAAACGATTACTCCGGGTTGACACGACGTAGAAACACATCACGAAGGCGACAGGTCAATGAGTTTGAACTCACCAAACAGGCTGCAGAGAAGAGAAAGGAGCAGAATGTGTGACTCTGCCATGTCACCGGATGTTGGAGTCGCTTGCTTTTTTTGTGACGAGCTTTAACACCAGCGCTCCAAGCGTGGAGCCCCGAGAGGTGACACTCATAAACTAAGCACCTCCCAGTTTAAGATCAAGGATTTCCCTTTTATTTATCTATTTACTTTAGTAAGATCGGAGCTTGTGCGTCATGGAAGTGCAGGCAGATGTCATGTGTCTGGAGCTAAACACAAAGAGGCCTCCTCCACGGTTCAGTGTGTCTGATCTTTGGCTCAAGCCAGCAACAGTTTCCTGATGGTCACAAGAATTTATTGCCACGAATGTATTGCAATCCCTCCCCCCCTTCTTTCTTCATGTATCTCTATCCAGGCTTTGGGGGCTTCCTTGCTCTTTTTTAAGTATCAGGTAAGCATAAAACCCCAAACTATACTCTCACAGTGCTCCCCAGATGAAACACCCTGAGATTAGATTATCTTCTGGTTCCCTGAGGTCCCCTAATGTGAGATGCACAGAGGGATCATTAGTGCTGCCTGGGGCCGCGTGCTCCGTTGACAGCAGGTACACAACGGATGTTTAGATAAGGTGCAGCATGCCAGCTACAGACTGAACGTCTACGATACACTTTAGAAAAACACACTGGTGCATATATCATTGATTTTGCATGCTTCTATGATAATTAAATGGCTACCTCTTTACAGGCTACAGTACTTAATGTTTCTCCATGTAAAAATCAAGAGCCTTGTTCTCCTGGATGGATCACAGGCCTTCCCCTCCTTCCTCCAGACTGAATCCTCTTCCTCGGGAAAAAATAAAAAACACGAATCCTCTCTTCTCCTGCGATGGAAAGAAAGAAACAAAACAAAAAAACCTCACCTATCTGGTTCACCTAGCTTGTGGAAGAGACGCTTCGGTCGTGCGCGCATTGCAGATAAATGCGCGCACACGGCTACATAAAAGCCCGAAAGAGAGAGAGAGAGAGAAATATATATATATCTGTATGAAACACGTCCTGCCGTCCCGGTTATGGATGCTGTCTTTTCTCCTACGCCACAGCAGCGGCGCCCCTGTCGCCCCGATCAGAGGATGCTGCAGATGCACTGCGGTAAAAAATAAAAAAAACGGCTCTGCGCGCGTGAGTGTGACAGAGCAACGGCTGCCCGCTTGTGACGGCTCCACGAGCTCCTGCTTTTTATTTAAACTGACACACTAGCTTAGCTTTATATTCCTGGATGTTGCTACGAGGAGGGCTGGGTGGGTTTGAGGGGGTTTGCATCACATTTGACGAAAGAACAGACAAAAAAAAAAAAAAAAAAATGGTTTAACGGTTGATCTGATATTATGGTGTACTGGCCCTTTAAGTGAATCCACAGGGGGAGGAGGGGGGGAGTCCAATGATGGCATCTTTCCTCACCTAACTCCGGATCAGTCATTAATTAACACATACATTCTCGTGCTTATGTTGAATCCAGCGACGATTAAAAAAAAAATGAGCCCGACATTTTCTATTGTGCAATGAGGCCAGTGTGACGGCATTTCATAGTGATTAAAGCCACGTATTCACACCAAACACCCACTCATGTTGACCGCGAGGATGCTGATGCTGATGCTGATTTGTCAACCAGCTAACAACAGCTACGCCTCCGGGCAAGCTGCTGTTAGCATTAATTAGCTTGACTTTTTTTCTTCTTCACACAAACAAGCGAGGGTACATCGTGTCCGGAATTCACGATAATAATGTGGTGCCGCAAATAGCTACAGCACGTACCGACAGCTCCAAGGTAAAGTAACTAAGCTAACGTTAGCTAGCTAGCTAGTAGGGACTCCTAGTTAGCTAGGGGCTAATGCAGGCATGCACCTTTTGGAACTTCCCTGACGAAAACACTGCGAAGTGTTAACTGATGCCATAACCAGAATTCATGTTTAGAATACTTCGCTCAAAGACAACCGTTTAATATTATATGACGAGTTGTGTTAACTAACTTATTGCTTCGTGTCTTGAGAAGCCAACGTTAGCTAGCTAGTAACGTCTTCTGGTTAGCCAGGCGCTAACGCAGGCATGCCCCGTTTATAGCTTCCCTAACGAAAACAGTGTTGACAGGTGCTATTACAAGAATGACTTTTTATAATGCACATTTTAAACACAACCGTTTGATAGAATATGACGAGCAATGCAAACTAACTTATTGCTTCGTGTCTTGAGAAGCTAACTATAGCCAGTAGAGTGATAGCTAGCTATTGAGCATCAGGTGGAACTCGCAGCTTTCAGTTTTTAATACCTACAACAGGTTATAAATCTTTATCGACAATTAAACTGCTTATGTGTTTTATCTGATGTTAGGAAGGAAACGCTTATACATGTACGTATAGCTAATCAGCCGACAGAGGGTGATCAGTAAGTAACAGAACGTTAACATCTTGTGAAAGTGTGATTAATGATTAATAGATGAAATGCAGACATTGTCCCAGCTTCATAGTTAAGAGGATTTGCTTCTATTGTTTATATGATTTGATAGAGAGCTAAGTATATCTTGGTAAGGCAAGTGTCAATCTTAGAAAACATCCAATTAAATGATAGATCATTTTGAAGTAATGACTCACTGGTACACAGTATATAAATCTTACTGTTCAAATTGGTTTGTTATCTGAAATTTCTGAGCAAGAGTAAGTGCTGACCAATTATAAGCATTATCGGGGCGATGCTCAGCTTTTTCTGATTGTCAGTATCAGGCATTTTTCTGTCAGATTGCCAATAAAATAAACTAATTTAAAGATGTGCTACTTTGGCTCTGATGCACCATCTGTTCTTAAAACTGTCCTTGGCAGAAAGTGTTCTCAAGTTTGACTTACAAAAGGTACTGAAGATGAGAAAAAGTAATTTATACAATGCTAGGGAAAGGAAGTGTCACAGCTATGGCTGGGTGTCAGGCTTAAATTTTACTCTACTTTTCTGGCACCGGCCAAATTGCCTAAATACTGTTGAGTATTCAAAAATGTCTTGTTGCGCCGTCCAAATTACAATACCTAAGGAGCTGATTGAAAAGAGGTATCGTTCAGGAACTGGTATCAAAGTCAAGGTATCAGTAATTATCAATAATGATTGTTAATGATACCCTGTCCTAGTCACAGCAGCAAAAGGAACAACAAGAACAGATGCATAATATAGACTACAAAGTGTGTTGAGACACAAGTATCATAAATAATTGACCACTTTTGCACTTAGTAATGCTTCAGTCTTTACTTTTGTGTAGCCATGGATCCGAGCTGCAGTGCTTCAGCTGCTCCTGCTGGTTTGACAGTCCAGGTGTGTTTCCCCGGTGCCCGTGCTGCGGTTCTGGACAATCTGAACCGCCAGCGGGAGGAGGGCCGGCTGTGTGACCTCTCCATCCAGGTGCAGGGTCAAGTGTTCAGGGCCCACCGCTGTGTGCTCGCTGCATCCTCGCCTTACTTTCATGACCAGGTAGGCCGGAGTACATCAGTGCCATGTGTACAGATTAATTTATTTGAAATAAGCTGTTTGTTGTTCACTTAACTGAACCCGTGTTTCCATCCAGATGCCTAAAACTTTTAAGGATTTTTGTTCACATCTCTCCGCAGGTCTTACTGAAGAATGTCACAACTGTTTCTCTACCTTCAGTCATGGACCCAGTGGCCTTCGAGAGTGTCCTGAGTTCTGCCTACACAGGCCAGCTGAGCATTGTGCATGATGACATTGTGAACTACGTCACTGTGGCCAGTTTCCTCCAGATGTGGCACATCGTGGACAAGTGCACCGAGATCCTGAAGAGGCCCCGGCCCTCGGCGGAAGTCATCCCCGGAGAGGCGGCTGTAGCGCACCATGGCACTGCATCTCGCCAGCAGTCCCCAAGCAGCACAGACTGCTTATATCTGGAAACGGAGGGTAGAAGGAAGGAGAGGAAGCCTGATGCGTTACCCCCCTTAGCTACATGGAGACGGCCGCAGCAATTTCCTAGATGGGGGCGTCCACGGGCCTCATCAGCTCAGCACTTAGCAGATTCTCAACTGGACACGCTCCCTGGATATGTGGATAGTGATTACACCAGCTGTGAGGAGGCATGGGTATCGAGCCAGGCCAAAACAAGCCAGTTTGTTCATGATGGACCAGGACATAATACCCGGAACCACGGGGGGTTCCCTGGTGGTGACGCGTTGAAGCAGAAAGTCAGGTTCCAACAGCGGGGAGTGCCGGCGAACACTGATAGGCTGCTTGATAAGAATAGAGAGAGCGGGGACTGTGATGAGATGCGAGAGAGGAGGAAGAGTGAGAAGAGGGAGATCGAGGCCGATGAGGGAGTAGGAGAGGAGGCGGTGGAGAAGAAGGAAGGCTTTGCACAAATGGGACACTGTGGTAAGACACAAAAGCCTCATTTTACTTCTAATACAAGTAATTTTTCTCTGGCTAACAACATGACATCAAAGAGTGATTCCTCTTAAACAGACACTCAAAGTTTTATGTAGAAAACTGAGATTAAAGTGCAAAGTTTTGCCCAACTGTGCCTTCCAGATTGCCTAAATAGATCAATTCACAAAAGATTCAAGTCAAAGTCAAGAAAAAACGTATGGGTGTTTTTTTTCAACAAGGGAACCTCATGATTCGTTTGGAAGGTTTGATCAATCTCATCACACCACATCACCTACTCCAAATCAGAGTGCTGTTTTCTTCTGAATAGGTCCAATCATGGCAACTTCTCTTCAAAGTCTGCATGCTTATGAGAGGAGGTTGATCCAGTCTTACAAAGTAAAGCGATGTGGTTCCTTAACCCCCCAAAAAATCACTGTTTCTCTAAGTTTTGAAGGAAAGAAGAAATAATTTATTTTTCTAAATATTATCCCCGACCCCCCATGACTGCCATGGCCCTGATATGTCCGTGTATCTCTTTGTTCTTTGAATAAACTTTAGTTTTCTGCATCTGATTTTATTCTCTGTTTCTCCAACAGGCATCCACCCAATTTCAAATGAGAGTGTAGGTCCTGGACAAATCACAGGGAAGCCCAGTGTGGAGGAGATGAAGGAGAAAGTTCAGAGAAGCTTGGTAGAAAGCGATCCCTCCTCAGGCCCGCCCAGTGTTCACGTTTGCACAACAGACGGAGGAGCTCCAGGTCCGTCCTGTCCGGTCTCAACCCGGCTGCAGTGGCAGATGGGTCCCTGGTCACAACAAGAGCAGAGGCCTCAGGAGGGAGAGGCCGGCAGCTGCAGTAAAGATGAGGATGACGAGGATGAGGAAGAGGATGCGGACTTTGAGGGTTTCACGGAAGGGACGTTCAGCAGAGGCACGTATGACGAGATTGAAGATGGCACTGGGCAGGTGTCCCAGAGGCCTTTGGTGCCGGTGTCTCCTGACTTCACCGTGGCAGGCTCAGAGGTGAACTGGCCTTCCACCAGCGTGGGACAAGGTGGCTCACTGACTCCCACCTCAAATCGCAATTTGTCTCCATCCTCCGCTGCGTTCCCACCACCCTGTTCACCCCCAACCCCGTCTTCGTCCTCCTCAGTCTCTCTTGCTGGGGCCCCCTACACGGGAAAAGTCCACTTCTGCCACTGTGGCAAAGCCTACACCCTGAAGAGCATGCGTGACCGGCACGTGAAGATGCAGCACCTCAATCTACGGCCATTCGGCTGTCCTGTTTGCACAAAGTCCTTCAAGATGAAGCACCATCTAACCAAGCACCTTAAGACTCACGGGGGGCTGCGGCCCTACGAGTGCAGCCTGTGTGGGAAGAAAGTCATCTGGAGGGACAGCTTCCTCAGGCATCAGGCCCGATGTGAAAGACTCGCCTCCAGCTCTTCAGCGAACAGCAACAACGCAAGCACACCAGCAGCTGATATGGACGACAGCTACAGTTACGGATTTGAAGACGGGGAGGCTTTTCTCGCAGCGGGAGGACAAGTGAAAGTGGAGGAGGTGGATTTTCACGGGGAGATGGAGGACGGGATGGGCGGCCTGTTGGGCAGCGTGTCTGGGATTGTGGACCAGCTAAGAACTCAGTCACAAAATGTAGCCACCGGGAGTCATGTTTTTAAAGAGGAGGCGAGTGAAAGCTTTAGTGGAAATTAATGTGAAACAAACATTTTTTTTTACAGCACTTAAATTGCAACCCAATCACCAGAATGAATGTTGCCAGTTAATGTTTCTGCAAACCAGGGATATCTGGAAACCTTAACGTTACTTAAGGTTCAGTTTTCTATTTTTATGTCGTGACAATGCTCTGCTTGATCTGGTCAGGTTTAGGCACAAAAAACACTTGTTAAGGGTTGAGAAAACATGATGTTTTATCTTGAAAAAGCTATTTTTGCCACTGCAAACAGCTCAAAATTGTCCTACGGTCTCCTTTTTAAGAATATTCAGTGGTGTCACGCTTAGAAATATTGTAACAGCCTCAGATTGAGATCACTGTCTCAGCAGACCTCCCGCCTTTAACTCCACCCACTGATATGACAGTCAGTCATATGCCTCTAATGTAAATGTGATATGACACATTTTACAGAAATGTCAACATGGTATGAAGCCAGTGACATGGACAAATGTGAACTTTAAAGTTGTTTGTAGAAATGTTAACTGCCAACATTTTATCCTGGTGCCTGGGACATAAAAACATACGAGAAGGACAATGAATGTCATGATGACTTTAAAAGTCTACGGACTCAAATCTTTGAAGGCTTCTTTGAGCAGCCACTTGTGTTTTACCTTTTGTATGTGCACTCTTTTTCATGTCATTGGTATTTTGGAGAGTAAAGTAACAATCACGCGCTTCATTCAAGTGATCCTTTTTTATTTTGTGCCGTGCCATGTATCCTCTTGTTTAGTGATGCTGTACATCTGTAACGAGCAGTGTTGTGAATGTACTTCTGGAGCCCGAATGAAGTTAATTTTGCACATAAATTATTTACCATTGATCTGCATTAGGAAATGAATACTAAAGGTATAAAAATGTTTTCTATGCCATATTGATGTCTCTTCACCACATGTAAAGAAAAGGAATCTTGGTATATACGGTAATAAAACCATTTTGTTTTTATTCTCATTGATTACGGACTGTTGGGTTTTATTCTACAACACTGAGACTCATGTTGAATCTTTGTGGTGGATTTTAGTGTCATTCTAGGACCTTTTGGCTCATCGGAGATCAACAGAATCTGAGCTCATTTAGACTCGCACGCTGTGCATCGTTCTAGAAAACCGCTTGGCTCAAACTGGATCACTGAACCGTACTTTTGCAGCACAATGTTGGAGCACCAGAGGTCTCTCTTGCTCAATGCTGCAGTCTCATTTTGCACAATTGAATGAGAGGAAATGGATGCTGCAGCGTTTTTAATGCTCACTATGTTTGAAGACAGCATCTCCCATCAGTCGTGGAAGACCTCTGAGCTAATATGGACTGTCGTCTGATGAATTCAGATGCATTTAGGGGAGAGATTTCCATCTAAATGCAAACATGAGCCTGTGACAACGAGAGTTGCGACGAGCAAATGGTTTTACACGACACTAAATGTAACCTGTCATATTCAGACACAGTACAGAGAATTACACAACAGTTCAGAAGAACAAATGCTTCAAGTTAAAGTACATTTGTTTTTATATTTCCCATTACTTTGCATCTGAATGACCAGTGCTTGCGTAGAGACGACCTGCGGTGGCCCCTTCACTGTGTGTGAATGCTAAAATGTGTCTGGCACAGAAAGCATTACCTCTCACCTCACGCCTCACCTCGCCTTCATTTTAACGATGAAACAATTATTGTGGGAACACGAGAGAGAGATGATGCTGTTCGCTAATCGTGGCGTTAGGCCGGTTGTCCTTGAGAAGTTCTATCTCGCCGTTCGTTCTGATGATGAGAAACATTGTTTTTCCCGCCTCTGAGTATCTTTAAGTGCGTGATTATATGTAGGACAACATGTACAGCTCGGTGGGGTTGAGCTCTTCGGGATCGTTGCCTGAGATGGATGATTGGCCTCCGGAGGATATTTCAAGATGTGTGTGGGAGTGTTTCCAGTGGTGGATCATGGGTTTAGTCGGAGGCTGTTACATTCTTTTCCTCCCTCTTCAGTTATTCAGCTGTACAGGAAACCTTTAGACTGCTTCAAAGATGTTGCAGCATCACGGTTACAAATGTGGAGTTGTTTGTTATACCTGCACAGAGAGACAGAGTAGGTAGGAAGATTTAATAAATAATAACTAATAGAATGATATAGAACAAGACAGCTCTGTCTGTGTATGACCAAGAATCGTTTGATCAAATGTCAGAAATGTCGGCTGCTGTTTGTTTTGAAGTTTGAAATGTTTTTCTTATTACTGACATTTCTTTCCAGTTTTTTTTTTTAGATTATTTCTTGTGAAACTGTTCAACCTGCTCTCTGAAGTCTGTTCTTTCATGTTCTGGAGGCGTTTCTTCTTCAGAAGTCAGATGACGTACTGCAGGTATGTTTTGGTTGCATTGTGTTTCTACATGCATCTCCCATTGACTTCAGCACAGCTGATATCTTGATCCGGCCTCAAAGCGAGATTCAGTGATAGGATGACCCTTCATTCTTTTGTTTTAGGATACTTGTACATAACCAAGAAATAAACCCGGAAGCCAGTAACATTTCGTCCAGGGAGCAGAAGCTGTGAAACTACTGCTGGTGAGTAAGAAGAAATATTTCATCTCGTCTAGATACTTTGTGGGCAAGTTGTTGTGAAACCGTTGAAGCCGAGCGTTATCAGTCAGTTTCAGCCAAGTCAGCTGTGACAAATCCTTCGCACTTAAATCATTATGCATTTATGCACTTAAGGTTTCCTTGATAAATCGCAGCTACGATGCTCAGATGATGGCTTTCAAAATTGTTTCTATTTGTCCTTTTTTCACTCAGTCGACAGTGATATGTCGTCTGCTAAAAGCCCTAAATGTAATTGTAAAATGTATAAAACTGTTGCTGTGTAGTTTTATTTAAAAATCAACAGCATCCACGTCGAATTTATCTGGTCAATTGGTCTGTTTGGCTGAAAAATAGATGCAACCAAGGAGACAGGTTTGTCAGAAGAAGACGTGTTTATTTCCAGTTAGAGTTTTTTACATTAAGAGGAAACAAAACACTCAGTTTTTCTAAGTATCAGTTCCTAGTCCTGTAGCACCACCACATGTCAGCAACCTCAGAATAAAAAACAAAAAAACAACAACACCTTTACAGTTCTTTTGACTATTTAGTTAGAGTGAACATACAGACAGAGCATCGGGATGTAATTTATCGCGAACAAAATGGAAAATACACGTCAGAACTGTTTGTAAATCAACATGCTGTCTCAAAACTCCTTCTCGACCATCCGAGTGCCTCCACCACGAACCACTTACTGTCTGACCATCAGATACAACGAACATCTTCTAAACAAAACACGAATAACATCAAAACTTCAAACTTAATTTAAGATGCAGACAGGTAAAAGAAAAGAGAGCAGACCAGTCAGTTTTTTTTGGTATTATTTAGTTTAAACAGTGCATTTGAAAAGGGCGCTTTGGATGACATCATACTGTACATGTTTGGTCTTTTTTTAATTACACTGAAGCGTAATGAAACAAAAGTGTTACATAGAAAACCAACATTAGAGTCCACGCAGTTCAAACACTGAAGGTTCCCAGTTGTGTTTTTTCAGATACTTTTCTTTTATTTTTATTTTTTGCGACATACATTTCACTCGAGCACAGCGACCACACAAACACTCCATCTAGACTTCACGTACGATAAAACAAAACAAACAAAAAAAGGCTTGTTTGGTGTGAGAGTCAGCGAGATACAGAAAGCGCCACTCGTGTACAAAAATGCAGATGACGGGAGACGAATATAAAACATCTGCCACGCACGAACCTCAGACAGCAGACAGTAGCACCATCAGACCAAAGATACTTGAATGGGTGATTTTTGTTGTTTTTTTTACAGCTACATAATGACTGAGACGAGATACGCTGAGGAGCGGGATTAAAGAGACAGTGAACACCTACAAATGGTGGATTTCATGACGCGGTGTCACGTGTCTAAACATACAGGAGGCCGCTGTTAGTGTGTTAACATTTCTTGAGGTTGTGAGTCCGCCGCTTGCAGATCTGTTCCTCCTCCTTCTTCTTCTTCTTCTTCTTCTTCTTCTTCTTCTTCTTTGTCTCGTCCCGTCGGCGTCGGATCTGCGGCTTGGTCCTCGGCGGAGAGCTTAGAAGATGGTGCTCCAGCGTTTAGGGGGTGGACGGGACTTGGTGTCTCCCTGGAGAGAAGAGGAAGAGGATGATAAAGGCTGAGAAAACATCGGTTCTGACGTGCAAGATGAACGTGTGGGTTGTTTTTTTTCTTTTTGTCGTTGCTGAAAGATTTGATTGTCGGATGCTTCACATTTATCGGGGGTGAAGGAGATCATCCACACTGAAAGTAAAGCCTCAAGCGAGTCGAGGTAGATGGCATTTGCAGAAAACGAATCAATGAAAACAAATTTAGATGTTTAGATGTAGTGTCACTGTAAAAAAATGAAAATGTTGCTCTTTAATTCATTAGTTTATTATGATGACAGGCTGATGTGTACAGAAGAGGATTAGGAACAGTGTAAAGAGAAAAACTGACTTCTGACTTTTCCCACAATTCTGACTTTAAACTCTGAAAAAGTCAGATGTGAGATAAAGATCAGAACTGAGGGAGAAAACTCAGAACTCTGTTCACAGTGGCCCTTATTCTCTTGGTTGCTGTGAAAGCGTGTTGATGTAAGATGATGACTGAACCAAAAGGATGACTTATTATACTGCTTTTATTCATTACTCACTGATCTCTGACGAGAGCATCACTGCAGCATTAAACACAGACAGGAAACAGCGTTTTATGAAGCCCAGTTTTACAGTACAAAGTAGGTAAATCAGGGCGAAACAAGGATTTGCGGTAGAAGCTCACCAGGTTGAAGAGTCTGGACAGTGTGCTTTGGTCTCTGCGTCTTCTGACCGGCGACTTTGTGCTCTCAGCACGTGGCGACGAGGCCTAGAAAAAAATGCCTCTATAAGCACAGATGGAGACCTGAAACCAGGGCGCTGCCGCTCCGCCATGGTCTAACCTTTAACCAGACTTTAACTTGTTTAATATCGATAAGATGAGGAACATTCAATCTCAGAGCGTCAGAGATCTCTGACTTCTTTTACAAAATGCCCGAAACAATTGCTTAAATATGTTATAGAGGGCACAATTATTGCTGTTGTTGGACAAAATGCATACAACACATCCACAAATAAAGTGTCCTGATATGAGGAAAAGACTGCATACTTCCTCATTGCTGCCCAAACTTCTGCACTTGTTGGACATTTTGCACATATATCTCTTTGTCTTTCTTCCATCTTCTTTAACTGCACTGATATCAGCCAATCGTTCTGTGTATGGATCTATGTTTTAAATGTGCAGTACGTTACAAAGACCAAATTCCAAATTTGCATGCAGGTGATACACTGATCTAACGTTTAATTAGGTTTAAGTTAAACAGACCAAAATACCACATATCAAAAATGTGGGCGGACTTTGGGGCTGATGGTTGGTGTTTGTGTCCCACGAGAAACTGAGTGGAAACACTGACTTTTTCAAACTCAGGTCTGTAAAGTTAATGCACGTAATGTTTTTAAGTATCATCACGTGAGTCATATTTTCCTAAACCCAACCCAGTAGAAAAAGACCTTACAGGTCGACTGCGAAAGCAATTTATAACAACCTGTATGTTCTTGTTCGACGGCGACCTCTAGTGGCCGAAGTCATTGTTCGGGTAGCAAAGGAGGAAGTCAAGTGAAGTCGCAGAAAGTGCAAGAAATTTTACATAGGGAGGAGGATCGGGACGTATGGAGACCGCTGATCGTGTCCAGTCTGACACCAAAAATTCGACGGTCAGTTATTTTAACTTAGAACAATAAAGTAGTTTACGTAACACGTAAAAACTGCAGTAACGTGTGTAACTTAGGTGCATTTGTAACTAAAGTAACATAGGTAATGTAGTTATTTTAAGCCAAACTACAATGTTTGCCTAAACCTAGCCAAGTAGTTTTGTTGATTCAACGTAACCAAATTGTGAGCATACGACGGAGGTCAGCTACACTGTCGCTGGTGTGTTCTAACAGTCTTGTTGTTTTGGGAGTCACTGGCAATTGATCTGTTCAGTCATGTTGTTGTTTAAATCCATAAACTTATTTATCTTTTACACCTAAGCTGCAGGTCAAAACAATAAAAACGGCAGGTATTGTGGTTTCTCTGCAGCAGCAGCAGCAGCAGCAGCGTAATGCGGCTGAGTCGTCTGTGTTGTTTGAGAGAATAACGTGATCCAGACACAGAGGAAAAACACAAACATGTGACAGGACCAGACTCAGGAAACCTTCAGGGAGAAGAGAATGGACGGCAAGGACGAGGTAAAGACTGACACACAGGTGGACAATGACCGTCGAATGACACACGAATGGCTGTCCGGAGTCACGAGACAGATGAGAAGAAACAAAGGAGGGGGAGAGGCAGAACAGATGTCAGAACAGATGTTTCGGTGAGTCATCTCTGGCTCAGAGAGGATGGAGGTGTTACAGAGAACAAGAGTTGTGAAAGAGAGGAGGAGTAGGAGGCGTGAGGTGATGCAGGCCAAGAGGTCCTAAGAGAATATGTTTACCGGCTGTGGTTCATAAATAGTTGAGCAGTTTCAAAGTCATCCAGAAGCAGTGAGCCGCTCTGGATTGAAGCAAAGAAAATAAATTTACCAATAAGCCAATACTTGATGTGTCAGTAATGAATAAATCAATGTTTTTCAACCGATGAATCAGTGGGTGAAAATGTTTTTTCTGTGGAAGAGTGAGCTGCTGCAAGCTTTCAGCTTCTGTATGTAAACACTGGTGATTCATCCCTCCTGTTGAATATGTGTTAAATCCTCATGCTGGGGTATAAAAGATTTTCTTATTTCTTCTTCAAGGCACAAAGCAGAGAAAGAGACGGGAGGTGTGTGAAGGTTAGGTAACAGGCGCACTGCACACAAACAAGACGTTGCAGACGAGCTTTCTACAGACAGAAATGGGGTTGTTGCACACACACACACACACACACACAGGTTCAGTCAGCAGTGGGGCGACTGTTTGACTGGAGAGGGGAAGGTTGTGTGACGTACCAAGCCCAAGACGTCTCTCCACTGGAGATGAAAAGAAACAGACAGTGACATGATGAGATGAGAGTGTGGTGGCATCAAAGATATAAAATGGTGAGATTAGGCCATGATGTGATGGTTAATAAACTGAAGAGGTGTGTACTTCCCTAAAACCAGCCAACAACAATTTTTTGGTCCCTGACGCATGAGTTGTTGTACATAAGAGTGACTTTTCCAACGTATATGTATACATGTTAATGAGTAGAGA
The DNA here is from genome assembly GCA_903131615.1 of Diplodus sargus. Classification (NCBI taxonomy): domain Eukaryota; kingdom Metazoa; phylum Chordata; class Actinopteri; order Spariformes; family Sparidae; genus Diplodus; species Diplodus sargus. Next base: position 858,358 of record CAEMYA010000230.1, on the reverse strand, counting down.
ACACACTGTGGCCCCTCAGGTTTGCCATGAACCACTGGAGGGGTCCGGAGCCACTGGTTGGCCAATTAGAAAATGTAATTCCATCAATATACGGTAGAATTATCATTTAGTTTGAAATATAAGCAACCCTGCTGGAAAAACCAGCATAGATCAGCACCAAAACCAGCACCAAAACACAACATATGCTGGTTTTGCTGGTGACCAGTCACTAGCAAGACCAGCATATGTTGTGTTTTGGTGGTCCATGCTAGTTTTTCCAGCAGGGAAGAGTAATATATAGTGCTTATAGCGAAATATTAGCTTTAGACTAGTTTTTACTGCTACATGTTATTAGCTAAACTGATTAGTTGCTACTAATAGGTAAACATTAGCTCAAACCCATTGTTTGTGCTAATTAGCTAAACTGATATTTAGCATAATAGCTAATCAATAGCGGAAAACCATTGTTAGTGATAATTTACTAAGCTAATGTTAAATGCTTTTAGCTAAACTAGTATAAAGTGCTAAAAACTAAACATTAGCTGAAAACCACTGTTTGTGCTAGTTAGCTAAATTAGTGTTTAGTGCCAATAGCTAAACATTTGCTTAAAACTACAGTTACTACTAAGTAGCTAAACTAGTGTTTAATTCTAATAGCTAAAATAGCTTAAAAGTAATTTTTGCTGCTGATTAGCAAATGTTAAACTAGTTTTATGAGCTAAAAAACAATGTTAGTACTAATTAGCTTAACTAGTGTGTAATGCTAATATCTAAACATTTGCTTAAAACTACTGTCGCTGATAATTGGCTTGACTAGTGTTTGGTACGTATTAGCAAATGTTAACATGCTTACTTACAAACGTAGGCTATGACTTTAGCATCTTACTAATTTTATTGATGGCATTTTTTGTTTGTAAACATTTGACTCTTCAAGTCAGATCCACTGAGGGAGCAGCAGTGCTAGTTGCTGTGTAGCATTTTATGTGATAGGCCTCCTACCACTGGATGGTGCCAAAGTTACAAGAACCACACATGATGGCCTAAAGCCCCCCAAAAACCCAGAACCCAGAGAACCCTGAAGTGGATATCCAATAAAAAGCTTAAAACATCATTCAAGAAACTTCAGCTGTTTAAATTTGACATTGAGAAAAATGATGGAGACCATTAGTCGCGACTAAAAAGGGATCAGAAGTCTTCCTGTGAATTATGAGTGCATCTCTGCATCTTCACTCCTGGAACGATCAACAAAAACAAGATATTGTGAAAAAGTGAGACTCACCCTGGATTTAGGACGAGGGGAGGAAACCTGAGAGACATCAAGCAACAAACAAATGACAGAATGACTGATTGGGCTGGGCAGGAGAGCAGAACAACAAAACTCTGTTTTGAAACAAACAGATGATTGAGCCGCTGATTGAAACCTTCTCCCGTCCCCTTTTTTTATGTAAATGAAGGAGTCACGCAGCTTTGTAATCTGTGAGAGAGCCGAGGAAAACAGTTCAGCGCGCTGTTCTTGAGACGCGGTTTTGATGCCAAAAGTCGGATCCAAAGCAAATCAAAAGGAAAACTGACAGCTCGACTTTGGAGGAAAATGGTTTGTTCTTTGTTCTGAATTGTTCTGAGTAATACATCAAAACTGTTCGGATGAAACTCAGGATGTTAGCAAGTGACTTTATGTACATGGATCAACATTGTGTATGGGCGGTTATTTGGATAATTTATTCAGAGAAACTTACAAAGCTCCTGAAGAAATGCACCACAGCATTCTCGTTGGTCTTGCGGCGGGTGGAGGATTGCAGGGGCGAGGAGGCAGAGTGACCCCTGAACGACCCCTGTGAGGATCAACAGAGGTCAAGTTAATGTTTACAGCACAAGATGGGAGTAAAGATGCAGTCGGATCACATTGGAGTCACATCAAAATGCATCAGGTTCTTCAGCCGCCGAAGCACCGCGTAGCTAAAATCTTATCATACAGTATATTCATGATGGATTAGCTCGGCAGGAGCTGGAACAGACATCAGTTCTTTCCTGAAAGCGTGTGCGAGCTGCGCCGTTCCTCCTTATATAATGATTACAGTCATTATAATGGGTTCAAGGCCCCGCTGAGTGCAGAGTCACATAATGTGTGAGGGAGATGAAGTCTGCAGAATTAATCATTTAAGGTCAAATGAAATATAAGTGGATTAAAAAGGCGAAGGCTGAGGTTGTCAACTATTTGTACACATTGAAGGGATTTATCATCGTGGTTGCCGGCTGACGCGTTGTCTCTTAGTATGAAACTAGAAAGTCTCACAAGCACAACATTCACATGACAATCTCTGCTTCATCCTGCAGTCTGACCACAAACACACTGTTTGGCTGTCGTAATTTCTGTGTGTTTTCTGCTATCAGTGCCCTAAAAATGATCCCTCTCGCGTATAGATATCTGTCTTTGTAGTTTTTTTTCCTTTGGCTCGGTATTATAATGCGAACGCAGGACAGAAAGCCCGTAACACACGATGGAAGAAAGAGATCTTCATCCGTCTGAAAATATTTGCAATCCGTGGTACATTGTGCCGCGGATACTCGTGCGAGATGAAAGGCGGTCTGTGTGCGAGCAGCTCTGACTCCTGAGGGCCCCTCCCATCACACCGCGCTCAGGCTGGATCTTGAAAGAGGTTTTGTCCGTCTGAGGTTTTCCTATCTGCAGCTCGGGGCCACATTACAAACTCAATTTACCTGCATCTTAGTGATGGAGCATCTGTTGTACATTTAGCTTCTGTTTTCCCTTTATGTTTTACTCTTTACTCTTATAAACTCAGATGACAGAATGTTTTTTAAATTATGTGAACTGATGAATGACTGCAGATTAGAAAAAGCCAGATGTTAAGACCTACAATAATGATGCTATAACATTTACATTAACGTATGTTTCAGTACGCTTGTTCAGCAGCACGACTGTACCACTGATGTGTCACAAAACAGGTCATATTTGTGAGAAAAGCTGATGTTTGATTCTCTTTCCCAAACGCTTTGGGATGGCGGTTGACTCGACCTTTAATAACAGAGCGCCACTTTTCGACGAGTTGGGAAAGAGACTCAAAAAGCACATTTCCTAACAAACACGACCTGTAAAATTGCCACAGCCTCTTAAACATTTTGGTCCCAGTCAACAGCCGCAATCACATTATTATCAAGTTCTAAGTATGAATTTTCTTACTTCTCCCAAAATACACGACAGGCCAGGCGGCATTATTCCCTTAAAATCAAAGAGGAATGAAAGTAATCGACTCAAATCACAATCAAGAAGATTCTGGTTTGGGAAATAAGCGCTCACTGGTTCTTTAAACGGACTCACTCCAAATCCTTTCACCAACGAGCAAAGCCCCAAACTGAGAACTGTACTTTTCGCTGCTGCCAAGAACAAACGACAAGTGAGTTTTTTAGTTTGCGTGTGGAGCCCTGAGTTTTTCCATTATTGGCAACACTTATGGGCAGTAGACAATGTTGAATACATGGATTCATTCTTTATTTTACCTTTCTAAAATATAATTAAAGAAGGTAAAGAATTCAACTTGCAATTTGCATTTTTTTTCTTGATTTATGGCATTATATCTGCTGAATTCTCCACAAAAGGCAGTTTTGTTTATCTTTTGTATTTCTAATTATTAAGTTATTTTGTCCTTTTTTTTGTTCCTTAATGGGTTGAGGAAATTCGTCTACATCTTAAATTCTATTACAACTTTTATAAACCCAGTGGATAATATCTATCTTCACACTGTCATATAAATAAAAAAAAGGGTTATTTTTATTAGATTATGAAGTGCTGACATTTTGGTTTTCATGCAACATCAACAAAACTGTCTTCGGAAATCAGAAAATCAGGCGCTTCTATGGAGGAACTGTAATTCTTGAGCAAATTCCAAATACAACAAAAGTCACAGCACAGTATTTTAGTTTTAAGAAGCAAAAAAAACCCTGAACTGTCCCTTTAAAATTCAGACGCATCAATACTCACCTTGCTCCTTTTCTTTTTGTCTCCTCCAAAGAACTTGCTAATCTGATCCATGAGACCGGGGTTCTTCTTTTTCCTCCCGAGCCCGAAGGTGCTCTGCCCTGAGGTGCTTGCTGTAGCCATGCTAGTATTCGCTGCGGCTGGGTGGAGTTGACCTTTCTGTATCTACTGAGTACTCCTCTTCAAGACTGCCCACGGTGCCAACACCCGTCTCTGCAGCTCCGTCAGTGTCGTTTGCAGCTCTTTCTGACGCGTCTTTGAAGGTGTTGTCCCCCCTCGCTCCCGGGGCACCATGGGACATGAGGAGGGTCAGGTCGGGGTGGGTGCGGTGCGGTGAGGCCGGAGTGTCAGTGAGGTCCATGGCTCTGGCTCGGTTCCAGGCATTCTTCAGAGCTTCAGTGGCTGTGTCAGTCACTGCCGCCCTCCGCAAGGGCCCGGCCATTGTTCCCGTCCCCATCTGCTTCACCCCGGCCGCAGGGACAACAAGGGTTATCTCTGAGTCTGCACTCGCACACCCTGATGCAAAGCAGCCCGCACAACTGTGAGCCATTGTTGAACCGGACTCATATATTTTCTTAATGGATGGTGTTTAAATTAGACGTACAGTCGCCCAGATTAACATATGGAGAGGCCCAGAGGAAAGAGCGAGCCTGTGTGGAAACCCGTGTGAACGCGAGCCAACGATGGTGATGGAATAAAGTGGTGGTGACTTGGCATGTTTGGATTCTCTTTATTTCTGAAACAAATGAAACCAAAACAGCTCTGTGACTCAGAGCTTTATGACTAATAGAGCTTCAAAAGTTGTGATTTGGACAGAAATATCTCGGCTACATGTCTCTGACTCAGTCCCATTTCCAATTTTTTACCCCGACACCTTAATATTTTAGACTGTTCTCAGAGTTACAGAGTTACAGGGGTGGCTGTTGAAATCTCCCCCTGAACTGATGAAATTGGGCAACTCACACATCGTGAGTGGTCGTCAGTGCTGTTCATGTGAACATCTGATTTAAACTTCAGAACTTCAAGCTATCAATCAGGCCATCGAATGGAGTGTATTGAGATTGTATCTTTTGCAACGAACAGAGCAAATTGTTCAGTCCTAACTTTGGTGATCCCTGGATTTTTCCTCTAGTGCCATCATCAAATATAAATCAGTTTGTCCAATATATGGTTGCTGGTTTGATTCCCGGCTCCCCTCGGTAGCCTCAGCAGCAGCGGTGAGGCCAGTAACCTGTTTAATCAATGACATTTACTCTCAGCTGCAGGCCTAAGCTTACTTTAGTCAACAATGTTAAAGTAGAATTTCACATAAAAAGCTAAACATTAGCTAAAAACCAGTGTTCGGTGCTAATTAGCTTAACTAGCGAACCAAACTAACACAGCTGTGTGTTAAACTTGCTAAACACCAACATGTTAGCATTGTAGTGGTGAACACGCCAGACTACTAGAATATTATCTGAAAGTAGACCTGCCGTGCTAACATTTAAGCTAACAGGGACAAAATGTCTGCAGTGAATTAAAGTTTGTACTTCATGCGTCCTTTTGATCGTTTCACGACGAAGAGTCTGGAAACCTTGAGAGAAGATTGTTGTTTACTCCTCTGCTCAAGCTCCACATTCATTGTACTGTGAAGGTTTCTGTCATTGTGCCTTGGACACACGATTTCAAACATCCTTGAATATCTGTGCAACTTGCCATTCGGCTGCCGTTGTGAGAGTCGTGCATGCGTTGTCGCCTGCCGCAGCAGCCGGTGAACAAAGCCGGATCTGTTGCAGGGTAAGTTGTGTTAGAAAACACCCATGCAGCTTCGGAATATTAATATTTTGGAACAGATGCCTTTTTGTTGGAGCTGTTTTTCTTATTCCAAGTCAGAAAGTTTTAGAGAAGCAAAGTGTGGCAACAGATGAAGCTGTTTTCATACCACAGAGCATTATGACAAGCGTAAGCAGGAAGATGGTGGAAGTTACAGCTGCAACGTTTCAGAAATGTGTTTTTGTCCCGTTAAATAACTGAAATACAGGAGAAAAGTTAAGTCCAGTGGCACCAAATCAATCAAATGTGTGTGGCGTCCATGTTTCATCTGATGCGAATGGCTTAATATTTGACCTTCTTTCCATTTAAAGGCTCTCACAGATTTACGGTATATGTTAAACGTGTCATGCTCTGGTTGGGTGAAATATCTCCTGAAGACACAGGCTGTGAACAGGAGCCGCTCCTCCACCGTCATGCTGTGGTGTCGCTGAGCTTCATTACAGGATAATGCTTCAGGCTCTAATCATGTTCCTCTCGTCGACAGTCCCCCGCTGATGTCTGCGCTGCAGCTGGATCTATCAGGACCTCAGATGAAGCCCCGGGCACATTACAAAGAACACTCTGTTATTTGAAAAATGTCCATGTTGCATAAAACCATCAGTGTAGCAGCATGTTTTCATATTATTCTGTTACGGTACACGATAAACCCCGGGGGGAAATCGGAATCACAGAAATGTTTGTTATTCAGGAAACGAAACACTTGTCAGCCGGACGCTTGCTACTGCTACCGCAAGTAGCAGTAAGATCAGTAAGTGGAACGTTACAGGTAGCAGTAATGGCAGAAAGGTTGGTAACCGGAAAGTTGTAGATGTGTCATCCAGGGTAGCACTAGCAGCAATAAGGTTGGTAAGCGGAAAGTCGCTGGTTTGATTCCCTGGGTAGCAGGAGCAGTTGTAGTCATGTCCGTGGTGCTGTGAGCAGTCACAGTAGCCAAAGGTCACCGTGGCTCAGGAGACAGAGTGGGTCGTACAATACTTGGAAGGTTGTCAGTTCGATTCTCAGCTAGCAGTAGAATTTGTGGTTGCTAGTTCGATCCTTGGCGCCCTCCGTTAATAGAAGTAGTCCTGTTTGTCTCCAAAAGGAATATAAAATTTAAAAAATCAAAAAATCAATGTTCAGGTCTGTTGCAGGGTAAGTTGTGTCATAAAACACCCATGCAGCATCAGAATATTAATATTTTGGAACAGATGCCTTTTTGTTGCAGCTGTTTTTCTTATTCCAAGTCAGAATATTGCTTTTAGAGAAGCAAAGTGTGGCAACAGATGAAGCTGTTTTCATATCACAGAGCATTATGACAAGCGGAAGCAGGAAGATGGTGGAAGTTACAGCTGCAACATCTCAGAAATGTGTTTTTATCCTGTTAAATAACTGAAATACAAGAGAAACGTTTGTGGCTCAGGAGATAGAGCGAGTCATCCATTACTTGGAAGGTTGTCGGTTTGATTCCCGGCTAGTAGTGGAATTTGTGGTTGCTGGTTTGATTCTTGGTGCCTTCCATTAATAGTAATAGTCCTGTTTGTCTCCAAAAGGAAAATAAAATTTAAAAAACTCAATGGTCAGGTCTTTTTGAGTAAATCCATATTTATTATTCATTGCTGTGAGAAAAGTTACATACTGAGTTAATGTTCTTCAGTGAGAAACAACATGACGTCACTCACATCACATGTGGTTTCAGTGTTTGGTGAATCGCCTGAACCACCAACAAGCACCACGTGAACCGACCGTTAGTCCTTATAATACAAACTAATTATGAAATTACTCGTCTTTCAACAACCGCACGAGCCTCAAAAACAACTCATTCACAAAAATTAAACACAATTATTCAGGAAAAAATGAAAATCCTCGTAAAAAACGGACATGAGGCCTTTATCTGAACTCATCTGCTGAGGAATCCCGACTATGACAGTGGGTGAAACTTTCACTTAAACATGAGCGCCCGAGTCTATGGAGCCAACATGGCTGCCCAGCTTCCTGTATAAACAGATAAAAGGGGGAAAGACTCATCGGGAGACATGTTTGTCCACTCTGCTCTGTACACAGTGCTCTGTCTGTTTGCCCTGCAGGGCCGGGCCCTCGGCGCAGCACCCACGGGCCTGACAGAGGTAGGGAACAGGAATGCAGGTCGTGGGCTGACCACACTGCTTGTGCCCTCGTGTCCAGAAGAGCCTTGGATTTGTTCCTGCAGGCTGGAAGGTCGAGGCCGGGCGCAGGGGGGAAACAATAGCGGCCATGCAACAGAGCTGTGGGACACAAACACGGGAGATATCCTTGAACCCCGGCAGGAATGTTGATCTAGACCAAAGACGCCCACCCAGAGAGGCAGCTGAAGTTATCTGCTGCTGGAGGGATGGAGGAAGAAAGCCAGCCTCTGTTCCATCACGTGTGCAGAACATGAACATATGTTGGGCAGTTGGGCTTTTTTTTTTTTTAACAATAATGAGTAAATGAGAGTGTAAGAATTCATTTGATGGTGTTACTTGTTGAAGTGTTGAAGGTCACTCGAGCTAAAAATAGTCAAAAAAGGAGCCCAGAGTTGGTTTCACTTACATACAAACAATTCTGATTTAAAAGTCAGAAGATAGGAGAAATTATCAAATCAAATCAAATCAATTTTATTTATATAGCCCAAAATCACAATCACATTGTCTCAATGGGCTTTACAGTCTGTACAGTGAACAACATCCTCTGTCCTTAGACCCTCGATTCGAGTGAGGAAAAACTTCACATGTTGATGGAAAAAAAAACTTTTAACAGGGTAAAAAAACAATGGAAGAAACCTCAGGAAGAGCCACAGAGGAGGGATCCCTCTTCCAGGATGGACAGACATGCAATAGATGTTGCGGGTACAGAAAGAGCAGCAATCACAGTTTACAAGTTACATCAACAGAAAGTCTGATGCAAGTTATATGAAAGTTATTACACTGATGCTTTTCTTTTACTAACTTTTTTCCTGTCTTTTCTTTCCATCAACTACACGATCAGATATATGTGAAATAAAAACCAGGCGGAAAAATAAAAGATGAAATTTCAGGCTTCATGTTTTACCTGAAAGTGATCACAACTTTCTGTCTGACTAGTTTTCCTTACGTATTTGCAATAACATTTTTATATTTCATGTATTTTTATAATTGAACATAATTCCTAAAAGACTATTTCTGGCAGTTATAGTCGTAGTCTCAGCCTTGTTGTACATCAATGAGTAAAAACAGTTTGATGGCTCCTGAGTCGTCTGTCAGTGAGGGCAGGAATTCATTTGATGCCGTCACAGTTTCAGCTGCAGAGTGTTGAAGGTCACTCGAGCTAAAAATAGTCAAAGAAAGATGTGGAGGAGTTTTTCTCCTATATAAATTATTACTTTTCCAGACCAGTGTTAACAAAAAAAACCTGCTGTTCAGTTTGAATAAAACATGTTTTAATTGTCATCCACACCGCTGGAAATCTATAAAAGATACATTCCTGCACGACCCGGCGCCATCTTGTCTCCTGTCACTGTGAAATTGAATGGCCAGTCGTTTTTACATGGAGTCATTATGCTACGTTTGTTTTCACTGGAGTCAAATATTGAGGTGAAGGTGGGGAATTGGGGTGCACCATTGGAAATACCCTCCTTGATGCCCCTAAAACGTGTCGCCCAATGTACAAAATGTATGAAAATGCCACTGAAGGCGTCCTTACAGAGGAGAAATCATGATGCAGTCTCCTCTAGGAACAAAATATCTTAACATAACTGCTGATGTTTCAATCAACCTGTGTTTAGCGCTAATGTGCTAACGAAAACGCTAATATGGCAACAGTGATGAAGATTACACCCACTCAACATAATCATTGGCACTAATATTGTGAAAAGTTAACCTTTGGTATGTGTTAGTTTTCTCTGATATAGCATTGATATGGTGAGCATGTTAGCATGCCGACATTAGCTTAGCTCGTGCCATCAGGCCTGACTTAAAGATAAGCAACCTTACCCTGTCTTTTTCTCCAGAAAGGGCTACAAGTAAGAGTTTGTGTGAGTTAATGAATGGGTCAGCTGTCAGAGGAGATGCAACTGTGACGACATACCTATCAAAATAAGATTTAGGCTACTAGCTTGCAGTTTTATAGTTCCTTTTTATTGATATAATGTAGGCGTTTATTTGACAGGACAGCTAACTCTACCTCTGTGCTATTCGGCCTTGATTTTTCCCGCATATGACAAATTACAACACAGAGGAAGCGTGTCTGCCATTACGAAAACAGGTAGAGGCTTTGTTTTCCCCAGTTGCTACCTGTGGGTAATGGTGGAAGTGTAATACCTGTTGAAACTCTACACTGCAATGGAAAATGGAGGAGGCAAAGTAGGTGAAAAGGCAGAGTGATAGAAACTGAGGTAAAACAAGAGTGAACAGAAATAATTTACTGAAACGAGAGCTCTGCAGGGCTGTGGTAAAGTTTTCTATCTATCCATCCAGCCGCCCTTCCATCTGTGGTTACACATCCATTCAGACTGTTGTTGGTACACTTGAGGAGGAGCAGGTATCAAGAGCAGCGAAATGATTCTTCAACCAGAACAAGTGTTGAAATGTGTCAAACTGAAATCAAACCTGACCCTGAAAACTGCTGTCACAGAAAAGCACAAGGGATCGTTGTTTAGAGATGTTTGCAATCCCTCAACGATTTTCTGTAACTGAAGAAGAATGTTTGTCTCATGAAAACTATAAAGCCTGGAGTTCTGCAGATTATACCAGATGGTTTCGTCTTTTCTGTTCTCGGTTCAAGGGTAGTTTTCTCTTCAGCCGAGCGTTATGACGTGGACTCAAGGGGAAACAGGGAATACTCGATTATATCGTGCGCTGCTAATTTGCTTTGAGAGTGAAAAGCCTCTGTGTTGTTGCATCTATGTCACCCTGGATGACCTCTTCATGTCGCATCCAGTCCCCGCCGCCTGTAGATGACAACATAGCTATGATGCCCAGCAGTGATGTCACCATCCAGGGGTCCCCCCGGGCCAAGAAAGGTCTCCTCGCTTCCTGCTGTCGATGAAACATCTGATTGTGTCTGATTACAGTTAGATAAATTATGATAAGAACCGCTGCCTTTAAAACCGACAGTTAGAAATTCAATGCACGGCTGATTTTCGGAGGCGTTTCGTGTTTTCATTGTCTCAGAAAATTCCCATTGTTTGATCTAATAGGATCAACTGTGAGGCGTGAATGGCTTCTTTTCCCACAGTGCGTCCTCACAGCGATCCCGCTTGGCTGGTAAACAACTCAATGCAAATGTCTCGGTGGTCGAAAGCCAATGATTCCATCAACGTTTGGCAGGAGCCGCCGCGCAGCGCTCGAGCATAATGCTGCCGTTTGTTCGGCGTCTCAACAATATCATGCTCTCTTGTTTCAAACTGAGGGCTGCGGGATATTTTTTGAGGCGCTGCTGCTGCTGGAAATAAAGGAATGTTGAAGACAGACAAACATTTCTGATTTCAGAAGTCAGAAAAGAGAAGAAATCACAACTGATGATCTTTAATTTTTTTGCTTTCCTTTTAGTCATTTTTCCCCTCGTCAGTCTTCGCTACAAGTTTGACACTTGGTGCACAACTAAAAGATGCAATTTCAGGCTTTTTTTTTGCAGCCATCTGAAATGGATCAAAAGCTTCTGTTAGACACAGTGTATCATTTTAACATCGTGATATACCATGTATGGCTTCAGAGATGACATGCAGGCGATAGGCAGCAAACATCCCCAGACCAGGACTCGAACGTGGGGCCGCTGCAGCGAGGACAAAACCTCTGTAGTCTGTACGAGCTAATGGGCCCCGTCATGATATTCTTCTAGTTGTCCTGTCACTTTTTTAGTCAATACACAAGTCAAGACAATTTTCTGGCAACAGAGTCAGTGAAAGAAACATATATTACAATTTGCAATATGATTTGATATAATACGAAATGATATGACCAGATACAATACGATACGATACGATACGATATCATACGATATGGTGGGATATGATGAAATAAATGCATCGAACAGTACCACACCATATAATAGGATACGATGCAATACAAAATGAAAGGCTATATGACACAATATAGTACAATACGATATGCTGTGATACAATACGATAAACTAGGAAACAATACACGAGACGATATGATATGATATGACACAACAGCTAAGGTAAGGTACGGATAGGTAAGATCCAGGCCAGAGACGCCAAATTGGTTTTCAAGTCGGTCTGACAGCCGTTCATGATCTACGGTGTTGAATGCAGCGCTGTGACCCAGCAACAGTAAATCTGTATCTGCCTGTGACTGAAGGCTGATCACGTGCTCACGCGGCTCACTGGGTTTTAGTGCACGTGTTGGCATTGTTGCGAAGTCTGCACGACTGAAATGTGTTGGTAGGCAACCAAGGTCAGTGACTAGAAGAAGCTCCTCACAGAAGAAATCTCACTATGGATTCATCTCTGAAATACAACAAGAGGCCTCGTTTTCAATTTCCTGCGCTGGTTCTGTGATGTGTTGCCGTCTGAACCAAAGTACAACCTTATTGTTTTTGTTATAATAATAAAACTTGGCAATATTTTCAACTTTCATGCCAAAAAAAGCATTTCACAGATTTCTCACTCTCTGTGTGTTTGCTGATGATTTTCTGGGCTCATGTGAAGTGTGGAAGGAAGCACCGGGCCGGCCGCCGCTCATTTTCATTATGTTCTGACACAGTTAACATCTGCAGCCTCCTGGCGCCGGAAACACCCTCATCATCTTTTTCTGAAGAGAGTAGAAAGAAGAGATCCGGTCGAAATATCCTAAAAATAACCGGCGTCTCTCAGGATGTACTGTTAAAGAAGAGTGAAATAAGAAAAGAAGATAGATTGACTGAAAACTCGCAGAAAAGAAAGAAACAAAAACAAAATAAACAGATGTTAATAACTAAAATCAGTCTCAGAATCATGTACAAATTCTTTCTTCACAGAGTTTAAAACCTGCTTTTGTTTCAGAGACCTGTAATTGTGTATAAAAGAAAAAAAACTGAATCAAAGAAGGACATTTTGTTCACATCCAGGTGTAACAAAACCTGCATATAAAGCAGAGACAGCGTATCATATGTCCTGGATCGATCACATCAGGTGTAATAATCAACCACAGCGAGGCCAGAAGACTTATAAAGCATTTTGAATTACTTGCACTATATTATGAGTTATTCTTCTCATTTAAGATTATTATTTAGATTTTCTTTTATTCTTTCTTGGGACAAAATATCTCATTTCAAGTTTGAAGTCAAACAAAACAAGTTCATTGATTTTGCCACATTCTACTGAAAACACTTTTAAGATGTTTGTTCTGTGTGCAAAAAGAACAAAAGTAAGAATTGTTGACTTATTTTGAGTGTATTTTATTTATAACTCTTAAAATCTGATCTCAAGTAATTTGGGTTCAACATTTTCTACTATTTCAAACCTTTGAACAGTCTGCTCAAGATTTCTTGTGAAGTAAAATGATCTAGCATGAACAGATGAGTCATTTTCTCCTTAAAGCTGCTATTTGTAAGAAAAAGTTAGTTTCTGACTGGTCAGATAATGACGCTATGCTTTCCCAAATCAATGCAGGACGCCATCCCAAAGCGTCAGTATTTGACAAGTTGGGACTGAGACTCAAAAATCAACTTTTCCTACAAATAGCAGCTTTGAATTTGTCATGACTGTAGTTCGGTTCATTGTGTCGTCTGGTTTTGTCTTGTGGTTTCTTGTATTTGATTTCCATGTCTTTGCATCTTGTCTCGTGTCTTTTGTTTTTCCATGCCCTCATGTGTCCTTTAAGTTTTCCTGTTCTTCCCTCTGGCTCCCTCTGTCTATTGTGGTGTTCACTTCATGTCCTCATGTGCTCCTCCCCTTCGTTATCTCACCTGTTGGTCCACCTCACCTGTTTCTCGTCTTGTCATCAGTGTATTTAGTCTCTGTGTTCCCTTCATTCCTTGTCTGGTCATTGTTCTTGTCGGCCCCTGTCTACGTCCATGTTCTTCAAGTCCCGTTATGTCTTCCCTTCAACCCAACCCTGACAGATGTCAGTCTTTATTTCTCGTATCTCAGCTGCTCTTTCCGCGGTGTGTTACTGTTCTTGATGTTTTATTCTGCCTCAGGTCATC
>CAEMYA010000230.1:827404-841906 GCA_903131615.1 Diplodus sargus | reverse complement strand
TTGTCCCCTCGTCTGTCTTTGCACCCGCTACAAGTTTGACACTTGGTGCACAACTAAAAGATGCAATTTCAGGCTTTTTTTTTTGCAGCCGTCTGAAATGGATAAAAAGCTTCTGTTAGACACGGTGTATCATTTTAACATCGTGATATACGATGTATGGCTTTATTGATAGGACAGCTTCAGAGATGACATGCAGGCGACGTGCAGCAAAACATCCCCAGACCAGGACTCGAACGTGGGGCCGCTGCAGCGAGGACAAAACCTCTGTACGGGTCTGTACGAGCTAATGGGCCCCGTCATGATATTCTTCCAGTTGTCCTGTCACTTTTTAGTCAATACACAAGTCAAGACAATTTTCTGGCAACAGAGTCAGTGAAAGAAACATATATTACAATTTGCAAAATGATTTGATATAATACGATATGATTTGACCGGATACGATACGATACGAAATGGAACGATACGATACAATATCATACAATGTGGTGCGATATGATATAATATATACATCGAACAGTACCACATCATATAATAGAATATGATGCAATGCAATATGAAAGAAGATATGATACAATATAATACGATCCGATACATTATTATACAATATTGTACGATACAATACGATACGATACGGTATGATACAATACGATAAACTACAAAATGATACATGAGACGATATGATATGATACAACACAACAGGAAAGGTAAGATTCGAATAGGTAAGACTTCAGCCAGGCGGGATCCAGGCCAGAGATGCCAAATTGCTTTTCAAGCCGGTCTGACAGCCGTTCATGATCTACGGTGTTGAATGCAGCGCTGTGACCCAGCAACAGTAAATCTGTATCTGCCTGTGACTGAAGGCTGATCACGTGCTCACGCGGCTCACTGGGTTTTTGTGCACGTGTTGGCATTGTTGCGAAGTCTGCACGACTGAAATGTGTTGGTAGGCAACCAAGGTCAGTGACTAGAAGAAGATGCTTAGAGAAGAAATCTCACTATCGATTCATCTCTGAAATACAACAAGAGGCCTCGTTTTCAATTTCCTGCGCTGGTTCTGTGATGTGTTGCCGTCTGAACCAAAGTACAACCTTATTGTTTTTGTTATAATAATAAAACTTGGCAATATTTTCAACTTTCATGCCAAAAAAAGCATTTCACAGATTTCTCTCACTCTCTGTGTGTTTGCTGATGATTTTCTGGGCTCGTGTGAAGTGTGGAAGGAAGCACCGGGCCGGCCGCCGCTCATTTTCATTATGTTCTGACACAGCTAACATCTGCAGCCTCCTGGCGCCGGAAACACCCTCATCATCTTTTTCTGAAGAGAGTAGAAAGAAGAGATCCGGTCGAAATATCCTAAAAATAACCAGCGTCCCTCAGGATGTACTGTTAAAGAAGAGTGAAATAAGAAAAGAAGATAGATTGACTGAAAACTCGCAGAAAAGAAAGAAAGAAAAACAAAATAAACAGATGTTAATAACTAAAATCAGTCTCAGAATCATGTACAAATTCTTTCTTCACAGAGTTTAAAACCTGCTTTTGTTTCAGAGACCTGTAATTGTGTATAAAAGAAAAAAAATTGAATCAAAGAAGGACATTTTGTTCACATCCAGGTGTAACAAAACCTGCATATAAAGCAGAGAGAGCGTATCAAATGTCCTGGATCGATCACATCAGGTGTAATAATCAACCACAGCGAGGCTAGAAGACTTATAAAACATGTTGAGCATTGGTCAGTGAGTTACTTGCACTATATTATGAGTTATTCTTCTCATTTAAGATTATTATTTAGATTTTCTTTTATTCTTTCTTGGGACAAAATATCTAATTTCAAGTTTAAAGCCAAAGAAAATCCATTTATTTTGCCACATTCCACTGAAAACACTTTCAAGATGTTTGTTCTGTGTGCAAAAAGAACAAAAGTAAGAATTATTGACTTATTTTGAGTGTGTTTCATGTATAACTCTTAAAATCTGATCTCAAGTAATTTGGGTTCAACATTTTCTACTATTTCAAACCTTTGAACAGTCTGCTGAAGATTTCTTGTGAAGTAAAATGATCAAGAATAAACAGATGAGTAATTTTTCCTTAAAGCTGCTATTCGTAAGAAAAGTTTTTGACTGGTCAGATAATGACGCTATGCTTTCCCAAATCAATGCAGGACGCCATCCCAAAGCGTCAGTATTTGAAAAGTTGGGACTGAGACTCAAAAATCAACTTTTCCCACAAATAGCAGCTTTGAATTTGTCATGACTGTAGTTCGGTTCATTGTGTCGTCTGGTTTTGTCTTGTGGTTTCTTGTATTTGATTTCCATGTCTTTGTATCTTGTCTCGTGTCTTTTGTTTTTCCATGCCCTCATGTGTCCTTTAAGTTTTCCTGTTCTTCCCTCTGGCTCCCTCTGTCTATTGTCCTCATGTGCTCCTCCCCTTCGTTATCTCACCTGTTGGTCCACCTCACCTGTTTCTCGTCTTGTCATCAGTGTATTTAGTCTCTGTGTTCCCTTCACTCCTTGTCTGGTCATTGTTCTTGTCAGCCCCTGTCTACGTCCATGTTCTTCAAGTCCCGTTATGTCTTCCCTTTAACCCAACCCTGACAGAAGTCAGTCTTTATTTCTCGCATCTCAGCTGCTCTTTCCGCGGTGTGTTACTGTTCTTGATGTTTTATTCTGCCTCAAGTCATCTCCCACCGGGACTCCTGATGAGCTGCAGCTGTCGTGGATGCTGCTTTTTGTTCACACTGATGTTGAATGAAAACATATCTACCAATATCACGGATAACCTCTCCTTTTACATAATGACGTACACTGCCGAATAGGGATTATGTTACTGAGAGCAGCTGCACAAACCCTTGAAACACAATTTCCAATGTGTATTGCATCATTTTACCTCCAGGCACATCTGGAAACTGGAATTTTCAAATGAATCCTTCACGTTGACATATGGAACGGGTAACGTTTGAAATGTTCCCACCACAAATTGAGATTTCACTTGAATTCTTTACGAACCCCCCACGTTGCTTCCTACAGTAGGTATACATACACAGAATATGTCACGTGTGTGTGTGTGTGTGTGTGTGTGTGTGTGTGTGTAAACAACTCTAATCCTCCTTTGCTCCGGTGGCAGAGCTCAGGAGCCGTGTGCCGCTGGCACTGAGCACACATGTTCACCGCAGTTATCAGAGCAAATAAAGGCTTAAAGAGACGTTTTCTCAGGCGGCACTGAACATCTGATAACAGACCTGTTTGTCTCTGCACTTGACACAGAGTCTCTCAAATGAGTCACAGTGTAACGACACGAAGGTTTTGAGGCAAACCTCCCTCGCTCCCTCTACTGGCGGTGCGAGGCGGCTGCACAAAGCATCAGAAACACTGGATGATTTCATTACACACTCCCTGAGGTGGTGTTAGAGAGAGAGGCGTGAGTTAGACCTCACGGTGATCAACACCTCTGACTCACGGCTGCTGAGTCGCCAGAAAAAAACCAAACATCAAGTAACTCGAGCAAGTTCCAAGTCATTTCTTCGAGTCAAGTCGCTCGAGGAAAGTCCTCCATCATCCTCTTACGAGATTCAAGAGCGAGACGTCTCCTTGAGTGAAGCTCATGTTTCCGGTTAATAAAAGGATCTTATTATTCCACACACAGGTCTGTGTTGTTAGGAAGCATTTACGGGATCTTGTCAGACACCCAGATTAAAAACTTCAACCTGTCAGCGCGCGAAAAACAAAAGAAACTCTAGTAGACGTGACTGTCATGGCTGCCAGCTGAGGCCTGGTATGAATCATTTACACGCCAAAACACATCAGTACAGGACCCAGGTTCAAAAAACACCAGAAGTCCCCTTTAAAGCGGCATTATCGTCCTCTGCATGTCCCAGCCGCAGGAAACAACCATCATTAACCGAAGACAATAAAAGGAAAATGAAGGCAGAACAAACACAGAGTCTGCCAACAGTGAATCATCCAATGACAGCCTGTGCCTCGCAGCTATTTAGCAGTCAAGGTGGGTTCATTTGTTAAACTATTGGGCTAAATGGATGTGCTGTTGCTGTGGTCTCCTCTCAGGGCTCAGTGTCATGGTAACAACAGGTCCGACTCCGGTCTGAGCTAAAGGGCTAAACCACCTGAGAGGAGGCGCAGCAGGGTCCGGGGCGGCTTATCTTCTTGTGCCTCTAATAAGGCTGGTAAATAAATCACAGAGGCAGGAGGGACGCCAAGGCTCGTGCTCTCATACCGTGATATCGCTGAGTATTAAAGCCGAGACGTGAAACGAGAGGAAGACTCGAAGCATCACAGCTTCATTATCGGCTGTTTAAGGCTCCATTAGTCTGTGTTGACACAAAGACCTCAGACGGCTTCTTCTCTTCTTCACTTCTCACTCCATCAAACACAACAGACGCAGATCTCTTTATCACGTCCAGTTCATTTTGCTTATAAAGCACAGAATCACATATTTGTCTGTGAAGGCTTCATAATTTATACAACAAAATATTTTTACCCGACCAATTAAGACAATTAATGCGAGGATGTATTTTACAGCCTCAGTTGGAGAATGAACGTAGATTTGCTGCTTTTCAGAATGGACGCGGTCTCGCTTTCTTGGATTTACGACACGTGAAACGTATTGACGTCTCGGCTTCTGCATTCATTTTTACTTTTATTAAAGTGACATTATGTAGAAATTCACATCTTAAAGCGCCCTCCACCTTTTCTGAGTGTAACATACATTCACAAAAACAGATCCCAACAGTTCGTCACACGTAACGTAACATGCTAACGACGAACAAAACTGCGTAGTAACAAGTCTATGTCCTGAAAACAGTTCTTGAATTTTGCGCGAGTGCAGCACAAAACTCAGGACAAAAACTAACAAGTTGACACATAACTTAGCATGACAGCTAATATGAGTTGCTATTCAGCAGCAGACTTTTCTTTACAGAAGCTGTCACCGGCGACAAAAAGCCAGTCTGAGATCAGTGTCTCTTCTTCTTCTTCTCTTTAAGCTTCCTCTTCGGTCTCTTCACCTCCGTCGTGATGTTTATTAAAGGCACATGAAATCTTCCCGGCAGTTGAAAGCTGCTGTGATTGCGGTGTGAACAACAAGCGGACTAAATCACTTTCTTCCCTTTTTTTCTCTGAAATATGATCCAATTTCACCTAAACGTGCTGCAATCCCTCCGTCTCTCTGAGGTTGAGTGGTGCAGAAACGTCAAAGTCATAGCGGCATTAAAATGTTTTTGTCCCTTTCGGTTTAAAAGATAAAGTTACGTAATGTTGCTTTAAGATTGCAGAGATCATCCTGCATTTGAAGGAAAAGAAGGACGAAGATTTTCCTGTCGATTCAGCACCGTGTTGTTGATCAAGCTTGTGTCTTCCTCCTCCTCCTCCTCCTCCTCTCTGTTTCCTCCTTCTCTACTCTCAGGTGCTGCTCACCAGGCAATTAGCCCTGACCCCTATTTAATGGAGGGTGGAGGTGAAGGAGCTCTCTTTTCATCCACAGACAAAACAGTCCTGACCGCTCTCAGACCGTCTTTGTCTTCGTTTGTTGTCTTTCTTTCGAGGATGGATGTCTGGTGGTCCTGTTTTCGTGGCTTGTTTGTTACTTTATCTTTTCGTTCATGTCGGCCAGGCCTCCAGACTCTCGCAGTGAACACTTTCTTTTGTGAGCCTGTTCTCGGGCATGGCATGACAAAAATATCCTAGAAATGAATAATGAGCGAGGCAGAAATCATCGTCTGCGTTTTGAAGGTTTCAGCTCCATCTGCAGCCGAGCCGGCAGACGAGCTGTCCGTGGTGCTGAAATAATCAGGACTCCATAACACGAGAGTCTGCTTTGTTTTTCTCATAACAGATATCACATTGTCAAGATGTTGCAGGTATAATTGCTGTATTTCTCACATAATTGGATGTCGTCTCAAGGCTTCGCTGCGCTTTTCTTCTCTCTCTCTCGTTCTCTCTCGCAGAAAGAGGGATAACATCTCTGTGGGTCGACGGAGTAAAGAGTCGCCATGGAAACTTCAGGTTGCTTCAGGAAGCCAATTATGAAACAACCGCAGTGCCCCCAAAAAAGAATAATCACCCCATTATCAGAAAAAAGAATTATGTAATGGGCCGCTATTAATTTTCAGAATGACAAAGGTGGGAGAATCGGTCACAAACAGCCTGATCTAGACCTCCAACTTCATCATTAACACCATCTTCATCCTCACAATCTGGACACTGAAGAAGAGTTTTTGGGGTCCACATCGAGTTCAGCGGCAGATCCACAAAACCAAACAATAAAAAGCATCAAATGTTTACGATCACCCGAGGACAAGCGGGCTGGCGGATAAGATCGGCCCCTGCTCTCGGGTTACATAGCCCGTGCATCATCCCCGTCGTCATTTCCAGATGGTTATCCCCCCGCATGATCTCTCAGCGTTGGTCCGTCTGAGACTCACATGCTTGCATAATGATAATACAGCTGTGCCCGGACCGACCAGGTCGGGCCCGATCAATAACACAGACGGAGGGCTGAGGGCGGTCGACGGAAATGAGAGAGAATGATCAACTATTTCCGTGATGGGTCCGTACACGTGCACTTGTAGTGTTTTCGAAGCAGCTCTGGACCCTGAACGCCCCGTCAGGTTCACCCCAAAGTTACACATTCCCAGAAGAAACAGATGTGTGGAAGGGAGGGATGATGACTGTTGGACCGGGGACAGATAACCAAACGTCAGTGAACACCCAACCACAGGACCACCACTTCATTAAAGCAGCAGTATGTAGAACTTTAACCCTCATTGCTGCCTTGTTTGAACATCAGCTGGTCGCCCTCCACAGAATGCTGCTCCTCGCTGCGACGCCTCTTCTCAACCTCGGCCCTCGATGGCTCTGCAGCCCCACGACAGCCGGCTCCTCTCACAACAGGATGAGAAACTAGTACACAACACACACACACACATGCACACTAAAATATTTAAACCCCATTGTTCGTCATCGTGCCCTTCAGCCACTCGTGGATGTCAGCGCCATGGCATTAAAAATAATGAGCCTGGGGCTCAGCGTGGAGCCGAGACGGGCGCACACACGTGTTTTACAGCCCACTCTACGATGTCGTAGGTGAAGGAGGCGTCGGGTGTTCATCAAAAGTTGCAGGATTCTCTGCTTTGAATCAGGTTTTCAGCAGTCTGCGTTTGCTGAACAGCCAATCAGGAACACCGTCTCTCTGAAATGAGCCGGGATTGGTCGAGTTCTCTCTCAAACCACTTCAGTTTGGAAGATTTTGACCCAAAAGTGCAGATGATGCTCCAGCTTTAAAAATGAGAAATGGAATCAATCTGCAAACAGCTGATATGTTCACATTCGTACGTGTCATAGGTGCCATAAATCACATCCACATTGGATGTTTATGACCTGACTTTGGTGTCAGGAGGTTTAGGAGGTGAAGGAGTCAAACCAGACGACCAGGCTGCCGAGCAAGTGACCGCAGTTGGAACAAGAACATTTCTAACCGTGACACCGCTGGAGATTCTCGAGGCGACACATTTCACGCTGTGTTTTTGGCAACAGTAACCAGATTTTTTTTGGCGAGAAGTCGGGACATCACCTGCTGTGTTTGTGGTGACTAAAGCAAAGTGTGTTGAGCCAAAACAAGATGTTTTCCCGACACACTAACCGAGTGTTTAGTGTTTATTACAGCACAGCACCGTCACACGATCAAATTACAAGAAGAAGTCGGACCCACCCAAAACGTAAAGAAATGTAAAATTTCAACATATTAAGTGGTTTGCAGAACTAGTGTTGTCTTGTTATATCTATATTTCAATAAAAATCTTACATTTTCTGCCCTAAAGGTATCTTGAATCTCCAGATATCGATGTTTTCAAGGTAATATATGAAAGTTATAAATGTCAGTATCTGACTATCTATCTATCTATCTATCTATCTATCTATCTATCTATCTATCTATCTATCTATCCCATAATGCACTGACAGATGTGAGAATGACAGATTGTTTGATGTGATGTGTCTTGTTTTTGTTTTCAATCATCTGGACATCAGGATGTATTTATGTTTTGATATATCAACGACTGACACTTTTCTCTGAAGATGTGACACGTTTGGTGATGACAGATTGTGGGAACGTGTTGCATCCTGTGTTAATTCACTTGTTTTTAATCAAACCTGAGCGGGTGTCTGATGACATGGTGAACCTCTCTCACTGGCAGTGGAAACACTGGGAGGTGTTGGTGCGCACAGCGCGGTGACGTCGCCCGGGAAGGCGGCGAGCAGCCAGTTAATGCATGAGCTCCATCCAGCCTTTATCCAGGAGAGGGTCCCTCCTCCTCTTTATGTGGAGGAAGCGCGTCTTCCACACCGACATGTAACTTTTCTTCAGGAGGAGCACAAAGATGGAGCTACAGGTGGAGAACCAGAGTCAGTCTGTCAACTCCAGCACTGCACGGCTGCCCGCGCAGCACATCCTGGGGATGGGTGTGGATAACTTCATCTCTCTGCTGGTCTTTGGACTCATTTTCATCCTCGGGGTGATCGGGAACACCTTGGTGATCACGGTGCTGGCGCGCAGTAAACCGGGACAACCGAGGAGCACCACCAACATCTTCATCCTCAACCTGAGCGTGGCCGACCTGTCCTACCTGCTCTTCTGCGTCCCCTTCCAGTCCACCATCTACATGCTGCCCACATGGGTGCTGGGAGCCTTCATCTGCAAGTTCATCCACTACTTCTTCACCGTGTCCATGCTGGTCAGCATCTTCACTCTGTCGGCCATGTCCGTGGACAGATACGTGGCCATCGTCCACGCCAGGAAGTCCTCCTCGATCCGGGTGGGGAGGCATGCCCTGCTCGGGGTGGTGCTGATCTGGGTCCTGTCCCTGGTGATGGCGGCTCCCGTGGCGCACTACCAGAGCATCGTGGAGAGGGAGGACAACAACACCTTCTGCTGGGAGGTCTGGCCGGACCACCAGAGGAAAGTCTACGTGATGTGCACCTTTGTTTTCGGATACCTGCTGCCGCTCACTCTCATCTCTGTCTGCTACGCGAAGGTGGGTGCGCACGAAAGCAGAGCGCGCAGAGAATTACGCACGGTTTGGATTAAAAACACAGTTAATTTAGATGCCAGCGAAGTTAAACATGATGGGAAATTATGGATTTAGTTTCGATAGGAGCCACATTTGATTTTTTCGTTGTTCAGGAAGATTCTTGAATGTATCATTAATATGTAAACGTGTTGGAGCGCCACTGATGATCAGAATTAAGAATTTGAGAAACAAGGAACACGATGCACACACTCCTTTCTAATCCAGCAGTCTGTATGTTTCATCTTGTCTTCATCGCTGCAGGTTTTAAACCATCTGCACAAAAAGCTGAAGAATGTCTCCAAAAAATCAGAGCTCTCCAAAAAAAAGGTTGGTGGCAGCTGCTGTGTTGTCTGTTCGTCTGTATTTGGCAGGTTTGTGGGATTTTTAAAGGTTATGTGAGCACAGCTGCATGATGAGCTGGAGTGATTAATGTATCAGTGCATGGAAAAAAAAACAAGAATTAATGGTTTTGGTTATTTTTCAAGCAACAAATGACAAAAACTTGCTGGTTTCAGCTCCTCGAATTTAAAGATTTGCTGCTTTTCTTTGTCATTTATGATTGTAAATGAAATATCTTCATGTTTTTGACTGTTGGACGGATGAAATAAGACATTTGGCTGATTTCATTGGCCGATATTGGCCCATGACAACTATGATAAATACACTAGTATTGGCATATATGTCATCCAATATGAAAACCTTCATTTTTCAGCAGAACCGAATTCAAGATCCTTGGGATGATTTATAATTATTACATTCCACTTCAATCAGGAGAGACTTCACGACCCCTTTTTGACCAAAGTCTGCTGGTTCTGGGTTTGTACCGGTGCTGGTTCGAAGTCGGTTCAGCATGAAAACCTTTAAAGAACTGGTTTGCTTTTCAAAGCGCTCGAGAGCCACCGTAGAGTCACATCCTTCAGTCACTTTAGGGGCAGTGTTGTCCAGTAATTGAAAGGTCGCTGGCTCCACGTCCCCTGAGCAATACACTAATCCCCAAAATGCCCCAGTGCTCCAAACGTGACTGGTCCTTTGACCACTGTTGCTTTAATAGTAATAGTTAGTCCTCCATGGAGGATTCAGAACAAGCTACACAAGCTGGGGGTTTTAAAAATGGTGGTCATAAGCAGTTTTAGTTTATCCTTGGTCAGGATAACTCCGCTCCCCAACCCCTGACCAAAGGGGTTCTTTGTTGTAGACCAGCAAGTGTTGGTGCCACTGGGATCCAGTTCTCTGGGTGTTGAAACACAAAGAACTGGTTCCAGAGCAGGCACTGGTTCCGAACCAGCACCTGAACCGCCTTTGTATAAAAAGGGTCATCCGAGCGATGTATTGCCACGTGCACAATAAGAAAATGTTTAAGTCCTTAGAGTGGTTTGACTCCATCGTGACGTCATCGTATTTGAGGCGGTAGTGAAGCTGTGAGCAGGAAAGGAAACAATGGACACTGGTGGTGGATGAAGGGAACCTCAGGATCCAATGAGAAGGGGGGTGATTCTGGAGGTGAACTGGGTGGAGGAGGGACCCACAATCTGTACTGAGTCGACA
Source organism: Diplodus sargus (assembly GCA_903131615.1). Classification (NCBI taxonomy): domain Eukaryota; kingdom Metazoa; phylum Chordata; class Actinopteri; order Spariformes; family Sparidae; genus Diplodus; species Diplodus sargus. The sequence goes on along the minus strand of CAEMYA010000230.1, from coordinate 831,285 downwards.
GCTGACAGCAGCAGGGAGAAGATTTAAAGTTCGACTGGAGTGACATGATGAAGAAGGAAAAACAAAGTAGCCACTTTTACTCCTGAATATCCAATTGACTCCAAAAATCAAGTATTGTTGGGGCTGTTATTTGAAGATGTTACCCTGCATGGTTTTTTACTACTTTTTGATATTTCTTAGACTAAATACCTAATGGAAAAACTAACTATCTGATCTGAGTCATTAGTTGCAGCCCTACCTGCAGATATTCTGTCCTTACCTCACTGAGAATATTTAAAACAGGCCTGAGCTCGCATAAAAGGTCTTGTTAGGAGTGAAACTCTTTGTTGAATCCATGTTTTGTCATCTTGTCCACTGATCTGTTACAATAATTATCATTATCTCATGTTACTCTTCCTCCAAAGTGCCCTGTCACAGTAACGTTCATCGATCACATGAATATGATACTACCAATCAATATCTCCTCCACAGACGGCGCAGACAGTCCTGGTGGTGGTGGTGGTCTTCTGTCTGTCCTGGCTGCCCCACCACATCGTCCACCTGTGGGTGGAGTTCGGCTCTTTCCCCCTGAACCAGGCCTCCTTCGTCTTCAGGATGGTGGCTCACTGCTTGGCCTACAGCAACTCCTCCGTCAACCCCATCATCTACGCTTTCCTGTCCGAGAACTTCAGGACTTCCTACAAGCAGGTGTTCTGGTGCCGGGTGCCCAGCAGGTGTCCCGTGAACGACACCAGAGACCTCCGCAGCCGAGCGGAGGCGGCGCCGTCCACCAACATCAGCGTGACCTACAAAGCTCACGACTCTCAGATTAGTAAGATGCTCTGATGTCGCCGCTGATGGATCGTCTGTGTTCTGCGCAGAGCCGGACAGAAACCGGATCTCTGGGATCGATACATAAACTGATATTCGAGACTTGAAGACCTGATTTATCAGTAGATAATTGTTTTTTTTAAACATACTGTAAACTGTGCTGCTTAATCGTATCACCGGTGCGGAGCGCTGTCACGCTGTCAACATACTTTAGATGTTTTATCAACTTACAAAACATTCAGCAGATAATGAACAAGTTTTTACGCCTCTGCTCCGGCGAAAGCTGTGGCCAGAGGCGTTACATTTTTTGGGTTCTTAGTCCGTCCGTCCCATTCTTGTTAACCAGAAACCTTAGCAAACATACCTTCACTTACACTGAGGATGAACTGATCAGATTTTGGTGGTCAAAAGTAAAAAAAATCAAGGTTATTGTGACCTCGAACGTTATTGTGATATCTCTCAAATCTGGTACAAATGTCCGCTATGACTCGAGGAAGAACTGATTACAGTTTGGTGGCCAAAGGTCAGAGGTCAAGGCCGAACAAAACACATTTATAACTCAAGAATTCATTCTGGTTCTGGTTTATTGTTCAACGCCACGGCTCTGGAACAGAAACCTCGACTTGTGCACGTAAAACCACAATGTGCTAATTCTCGTTATTTACATTTAAAAACCAACATGATTTCTTTTTAAAATATCTACACATTTGGACTGTGCGGTGAAGGTGTGTTCCAGAGAGGGATCCTGGCTCTGGCAAACAAACTATGTCCTCGAATACTTGGTGTTGTTTAGGAATAGATGATTGTTACATGTAATAAAAAGTCTGGTGACGGGATGCAGACTCTGGTCTCTATAACCTCCGTGATGTGACGTGACAGCCGCGCAGCTTCATGCGCTGGAACTGAACATCCAGTCATGTGGATTCACCCACCGTGGACGTTCACTGTGCTGCGCTGGATTTCTTTGTTACTGAAAAGCCACATATCAGTGTATCCGTCATGCTTCAGGTCTGAGTTTGGTTATGAGAACACAGTCGGTGCCATAAAGTCATTTGAGCTGTCTTTGTGAAAGGCACAGTTTGAAGTGAAATGTAATGTTCTTAAATTGAGCTCTCGGCGAGACACATTTGAGAAACTATTTTTGGCGAGCTGTGTGGCCTCAGTGCTGCAGCCAGCGACCAATACTCCACCCTCAGAGGCGCTGAGAGGAAAATGAGAAACACAATCTCTGGTTATCCATTTTCTAGTTTAATGTGAACTGTTTTCTTTCCTGTGTTCATGACTTATCGTACCTCACAGCTGGAAAGAAGGTCCGCACATGAAACAGAAAAACCCTAAAAACTTGGTATTTTGCCCGCCGGCTGTGGCAGCGGCGGCGTGTCACATCCTGCTGCGTCGCTCAGAGTGTTGTGTGCCTGATGTGAGCTCTCGTCAGCTTCTCATCACTTGTAACTTCAAACAGGGAGGATTTTTATTATTGTGATCATCGCTGCTCCTGTCCTGCGTGAAACCAAATGTGAACACTGACTTATTATCACCATGATGTTTTCTGTTCTTTGAGTAGTTTTATTGCCTAAAAAAAGTGGAAAACATTCTTTTAAAAACCAGAAAAAAATGCATCAAGCCTAAAAGTACAAAGCCATAAAACAAAACTCCAATTCTATAATTTGCCCTTCAAACCATCAATTATTCATTTCTTTGAATATTTTATCACTTAACGAATTTTCTAAAAGGTTTTCCAGCAGAAATCTTTTCATGAAGCCACCAAACAAGGCAGAATATCACCTTCCATGCACACAGATGAGGTCTGAAACGTTGCACTGCTACATCCTGCAGAACCACAGCCGTCCAGACACAGTTACATACTGTGTACATTAAAATAACCAAAGCTCCTGTTAGAGAACAAGTCAACAAAAGGTTTTACCAAGAAAATCTCATCTGTGATACAAACAGAATAAACATTTCTGCATTTGAAAAAAAAACGTAATTTTTATGAAACAAATTTCCCCCCAAAAGCGAGTGAGTAACGAATCAGGAACGACTTGATACTTGAAGATTTGTTCTGAGTAATTCCTCAATAACTGTGATTTCAGGGCTTTACAGGAGACACTGATGAGTTACTGGACAACAGATATATTAATGAATCATTAAGTAATGACTAGTTTATCAATTTCTGAATATCAACTCACTATCAACCAGCTAGTAATGACTCTATGAGGAACCTACTCAACATGATTCTCACTTTACTTACAGGTACATAAAAAGAGCGACTAATGAATAAGTAATTGCTAATTAACAAGTCGTCACTTGTTTGTTTCACTCAGCGGCTGGATGATGGATACTCAAGAACAACTTGTGAAAAAAAGGGGTCACTACGTTGAGGCTCTTGCCTCTCAGGACCTCCGTAAGACTTCTAACCACTGAAGCTGACACTGAGACAAGAATCTTTTCAAAGTTACCTTTCGTAAAACGCGTGCAGACGATTGCATTCACAAGGAATCACCTTCAGATTCAAACCAATGCATTTAATTTGTTTACCTTTTCATTCAGGCTCCTGGTCCTGATGAACACAAGAGGCCCCGTTCTCTTCCTATAGAGACCATCAGGAGATCTGTCTCTGCTCTCATTGTGTGATATATCTGAAGGCCGAGTACTCTGTACATACGTTGGCTCTATGCCAGGGAACATCACGTACATGTACATAGTAAATAATAATACAGCATTTAAACGGTGTGGCAGATAACCGTCCTGTTCCCAACTGGTTCACAGCTGAGCTACCAGAGACGGTTCACAGAGGAAGAAACTGCAGAAGGTTCAAAAATGGAGTAAGCATAAATGTGTCATTACTCATTTCTACTGACCACAACCAACATTAGAGTCTCACAGTTTTTCTTTTTAAATAACATTACATGCATTAAGCAAAAGCTCTTCTCGTTTGGCTTACAATAAGTGGCTGTACAACTGTAATATGCAGCTTCCAGACTTTAAATTAAAATAGGAAAAGAAATTATGCCTCCAAAAGAAGGCTGTATACTATACAAAAGAAAATGTCAAACAGTTTATTTATTTTA